>JAJOZX010008649.1:42500-182681 GCA_023014485.1 Bathynomus jamesi
TAATTGTTCTAAGACTATTTATAAAAGAAATGGGATTTTGGCACAACTTGCATAATTATGTATTCTACAACTTGCTTATTGTAATTTTAAATATGTTATGAACGTTATACGCGTCACTATTAAATGTCATTTATATTTTTTTTTTACTTTCGATTTGATTTTGGATTATGTGTTTCAGCTTTGTAATTTTATTTTTTATTATTGAACAGTTTTAATTTTGTACTTTAGATCTAGCTATCCACGTTTATATATTTTTGTCATTTATACATTTTTATCAGGCATTGAAATGCGATAGAGTCCCCCGAAACAGCGGATGCTGCCAAATATAATAACTTTTCTGCGCTACGTCATCGTCTTTATCCTAAATATAAAGTTTAATACAGTTCTTAGTACCTCTGTCATTCAATTTTTAATCTTATATGTTTAATGTTTCAGAACATTCATATGATCCCTTTCCAGATAGAATCCTAGTCCAAACGTAGAACATTCATATGAACCCTTTCCAGATAGAATCCTAGTCCAAACGTATTTGGTTTTAGAATTTATAAATCTTAAAAGATGTAGGAAACAAGAAACACAAAGGAGAAAATGAATTCCTAACTGATGCATTTACATGCTCAAATATATGTAATAATAATAATATAATAATAATAATATATCGCTAACAATAGACATATATACTATTCAAGTACTGTCATCAAATGAATTAGCCACAGCCTACTAAGGGCCTACCTACCAAACCCCACAAAGGCGTCTCACAAAGTGTGTGGAACTACATTTGCATGCAAGTTAGAGGTCTTAGTGACAGAATGGGTTATCTCAGAGTCTAGCATCAGCTAAAAGACAATTTTTCTACAAATGTTTCTACTTGTTTAATATATATACTGTATTTAGTTTGTTGTCAGGAAAGGAACCCAAAATGCTTGTAATATAAGTTACTCATTACTATTGCTTCAGTTATATAGGCTACTATGGTGATAATAAATATGTGTATTCTTGCAAGATTTTTTATTATTATTATTAAAAAATGTAGCTCATGACATGGATTGGCTCGAGATCATATAGTTTTGGCTATTCAAAGAAAAGTACTTTGTGAAAAATTCTAAATTTTTTTCAAAATTTTGAAATGTTTTAATTTCTTTTTACAACATTGAATTGTAATTTTACTTCCATTTTATTACTTGGTAAGTTAATTCACAAATGTTAAATCTAAATAAGTTTTACTCATAAAAAATACATAATATATACCTAGATTATTACTACATTTGCAGTTAACACAACAGATGGACCAGCTTGTAGGCTCAATACTTGGATCTACCTAAGTAAATCATGTAGAACCGTGTTCTACTGCTCTTTAACTTTAAGCACTTCCTAGTAATTTAAATTATGCAGTTAGTACAGATAAACTAGCAGTAACCACCATTTTCAGTACAAAACCTTAAATTTAAGTAGCTTTGTTGTATTACTTCCCTTACTACAAGTGTACAGTACTTAGCTATATACAATAATGAATTCCTGAGTTTTTAAGCATGTGAATTATTGGCTATAAGTTCATATTCTTTTTAATATGTGTTGTTTTATGTAAATTCGTATGTAAACTTATATACAGCTAATAACTCTTATGGTTAGACACTGACTCAGGAATTTATTATTGTACTCAGGCTTTAAGTCTGATTGTCTTCAACACTCCATGACCTCACAGCCATAAATTGACAATTTATTATTCAGCTTGATACAGGTCTGTAGTTACTTAGGCTTTTTTTAAATACTCCTCAATTTTAGATAAACAATCATTTGATAACTTGTACTGTCCCCCATTTTCTCAGCAACTGTAGGTGGTTCAATTGAACACAAAACATGTTGGAATGGAATCCAGCAAACGTCCTCTTGTTCAGGCCATTTAAAAGGATTCTTTTTCATGAAATTTACTAATAGATCCTTCTCAGTATCACACACTTAAACTATGTTTCCAACAACCAGTCACCTTCATAGAAACAGGCCACATATGTACCAGGTTTATATTGGTAAGCCACATTTTCTTGTGTAACATTGAGGAAGGAAAGTTGTACGTTAAAGAAATTTTCATCACTAGAAATTTTGTACAGTTTAATGCCTGTTGATGAAGGTCTAAATCAGTGATATGAACGGGTTCCTGGGATTGTCTTAATTAAGGAATACCTTTTTTCTAACTCAAATAAATTAGCATTTTTCCTCAATTTTAGCTGAATCAATGTACAGAAATTGTATACCATTAATATTAGATTTGCACCAATCGAACATCTCTTTTGCATTGGTGATGTGACCTTTACTTGACCAAGACCAAAAATTAATTACTTTAGATGTCACAAATACAATTTTAAGGTATGTATATAGTATAAGGGTTTTATCAGCTATCATGTATTTTTATTTTCTTGCTCTACTTTGTCCCACAACAACAACCTTAAGGGTTTCAAATGTTCAATCAAGAGTTAAAGTTACATTTGCAGTTTTAAAACAGGTTTGTAATGGGCTTTTATTGATAAATGATGAAATAGAGAAATCTTCATTTCCTTGTTGGTTCCTTATTCTTTACACTCAAGGCCTATCCTAACATTGTAAATTTTTAATTCAACCTGCGTCACAGGTTGAATAAAAAAATTTATTACAGTAATTTAACTCGCTCAACATCATAAAATTAAACTCAGAACTTTAACACTAACAACAATTATGGAAGATTTCAACAAAAGGGCAAAAACCCAGACTAAAAAGCAAAAACACAGACCTTGGGGACTATGGCACCATCTCAAAACTACAAAAATTAACGAGAAAAAAATCAGCACGTAAAGGTGCCATCACCAAACTGTATAATGATCACAAACAGAATGAACCTACAAAATAATCTTGATACATTAAATTCGGTTAATATTCGTCTTTTAACCCTCTCACGCGCGGCTAAATCAGTACAATATATTGAATTGCCATTGAAAACTGACTAAGAAAATATATATCTTATGTTGTGCAAATTTGTTGAAATGTACTTTTTTTAATAAAATATATTTCCTGTTTTGGCTATAATGTACTTTTTTCATAAAATATTTTTCCTGGTTGGGCTATTTTTCACTACTCTGCGATTTATTAGCTGGTTGGGTTTTGTTCTGGCTATTTTTTCAAATTGGATTCAGTTTAGTGGTGTTTGTGATAGAATTATGACGTGCCACTCGTGTGATTTTGACCTGAGTCGTCATGTGTCCTAGATGAAGACAAAGGATTGGATGTTTTTATCAATTACGGCGTTATTCTCTCATCCTTAACTTGTCCGAAATGTGACAGTGAGTGCCTAACACGAAAAGATCAGAAGATATTTAGGTGAAATAACCAATATCAGCCTGTTAGGTTAATTGAATGTACGGCTAGGTTAATTGAATGCCTAGTTAGGTCAACTATACACCCTTGATGAGCCAATAAAACATGTTTAGGGCCACATTTCTAAGTTTAAACGTTATAACTGAATGCTCAGAGTGTGAAAAAGTAATATATATATATATATATATATATATATATATATATATATATATATGTGTGACATGAGAGCTCTGTGCTGGCCCCAGAGGGCTATGAAAAGAGCTAATTAGTTGAGAGAGTAGCCAATTTGCTCTTACATATTAAGTTTGAAGATAGCCAGTACTTGGACCTCTACTTTTTATTGTTTATATTAGTGACTTGGAATGTGGATCTAAATAGTAAAACCTCATTATTTTCAGATGATACAAAATTGGGCCAAAACGTAAGATCTTTAACAGATGTCATGAGAAAGCAAAAGGCTATTGATGAAGTAGATGCTTGGGCAGATAGATGGGTGACGAAAATTAATGTGGAAAAGTGTAAAGTTATGCATGTTGGTCGTGGCAAGGGCTGGTAAAAACCTTTTTTTTTAAAAAAGCCAAATACCAATGGTTTTTATAAAAGCCAATGGCTTTTTTTTTTTTTTTAAATGACTTAAACATGGTTTAAACCAAATGGTTTAAGCCAAACAACCCTGATCATAACAATCCAGAATTTGATTAACTTGGTTGGAAGTTGGATAAATGAAGAAAAGAAGGAGCAGATTTGGGTGCCAATGTGAATCATGCTCTTAAGCCTACAACTCACTGTATTGAAATTAGAAATAAGGATAATGTTAGATTGAACCTAATGCGGAAACTTTTACAAAAGATCGCAATAATAGGACAAGAGACACTGGCGTTAAGCTTTTTCAACAAAGATGTAAATCGTAGTTAGTACAACATAGTTTTCAAACAGAATAGTAAAATTCTGGAATAGCTCAGATGAAGAAGTTGTGAGTCCCCGTACTTTGGAGACTTTTAAGAATAAACTAGATAAAATAATGCCCGAAAGAGATATTTGGTAATGATGTTTTGTTGGAGCAGGCAATGGTGTGGTGAAGAGGAACGTGAACCCTTCCCACATATATATATATATATATATATATATATATATATATATATATATATATATATTAATTTTCACACTCTGAGCATTCAGTTATAACGTTTAAACTTAGAAATGTAGGCCCTAAACATGTTTTATTGGCTCATCAAGGGTGTATAGTTGACCTAACTAGGCATTCAATTAACCTAGCCGTACATTCAATTAACCTAACAGGCTGATATTGGTTATTTCACCTAAATATCTTCTGATCTTTTCGTGTTAGGCACTCACTGTCACATTTCGGACAAGTTAAGGATGAGAGAATAACGCCGTAATTGATAAAAACATCCAATCCTTTGTCTTCATCTAGGACACATGACGACTCGGTCAAAATCACACGAGTGGCACGTCATAATTCTATCACAAACACCACTAAACTGAATCCAATTTGAAAAATAGCCAGAACAAAACCCAACCAGCTAATTAAATCGCAGAGTAGTGAAAAATAGCCCAACCAGGAAAAATATTTTATGAAAAAAGTACATTATAGCCAAAACAGGAAATATATTTTATTAAAAAAAGTACATTTCAACAAATTTGCACAACATAAGATATATATTTTCTTAGTCAGTTTTCAATGGCAATTCAATATATTGTACTGATTTAGCCGCGCGTGAGAGGGTTAAAAGACGAATATTAACCGAATTTAATGTATCAAGATCATATTTTGTAGGTTCATTCTGTTTGTGATCATTATACAGTTTGGTGATGGCACCTTTACGTGCTGATTTTTTTCTCGTTAATTTTTGTAGTTTTGAGATGGTGCCATAGTCCCCAAGGTCTGTGTTTTTGCTTTTTAATCTGGGTTTTTGCCCTTTTGTTGAAATCTTCCATAATTGTTGTTAGTGTTAAAGTTCTGAGTTTAATTTTATGATGTTGAGCGAGTTAAATTACTGTAATAAATTTTTTTATTCAACCTGTGACGCAGGTTGAATTAAAAATTTACAATGTTTTTAGTTAGGATAGGCCTTGAGTGTAAAGAATAAGGAACCAACAAGGAAATGAAGATTTCTCTATTTCATCATTTATCAATAAAAGCCCATTACAAACCTGTTTTAAAACTGCAAATGTAACTTTAACTCTTGATTGAACATTTGAAACCCTTAAGGTTGTTGTTGTGGGACAAAGTAGAGCAAGAAAAATAAAAACACATGATAGCTGATAAAACCCTTATACTATATACATACCTTAAAATTGTATTTGTGACATCTAAAGTAATTAATTTTTGGTCTTGGTCAAGTAAAGGTCACATCACCAATGCAAAAGAGATGTTCGATTGGTGCAAATCTAATATTAATGGTATACAATTTCTGTACATTGATTCAGCTAAAATTGAGGAAAAATGCTAATTTATTTGTTAGAAAAAAGTATTCCTTAATTAAGACAATCCCAGGAACCCGTTCATATCACTGATTTAGACCTTCATCAACAGGCATTAAACTGTACAAAATTTCTAGTGATGAAAATTTCTTTAACGTACAACTTTCCTTCCTCAATGTTAAACAAGAAAATGTGGCTTACCAATATAAACCTGGTACATATGTGGCCTGTTTCTATGAAGGTGACTGGTTTGTTGGAAACATAGTTTAAGTGTGTGATACTGAGAAGGATCTATTAGTAAATTTCATGAAAAAGAATCCTTTTAAATGGCCTGAACAAGAGGACGTTTGCTGGATTCCATTCCAACATGTTTTGTGTTCAATTGAACCACCTACAGTTGCTGAGAAAATGGGGAGACAGTACAAGTTATCAAATGATTGTTTATCTAAAATTGAGGAGTATTTAAAAAAAGCCTAAGTAACCAGACCTGTATCAAGCTGAATAATAAATTGTCAATTTATGGCTGTGAGGCCATGGAGTGTTGAAGACAATCAGACTTAAAGCCTGAGTACAATAATAAATTCCTGAGTCAGTGTCTAAACATAAGAGTTATTAGCTGTATATAAGTTTACATACGAATTTACATAAAACAACACATATTAAAAAAGAATATGAACTTATAGCCAATAATTCACATGCTTAAAAACTCAGGAATTCATTATTGTATATAGCTAAGTACTGTACACTTGTATAAGGGAAGTAATACAACAAAGCTACTTAAATTTAAGGTTTTGTACTGAAAATGGTGGTTACTGCTAGTTTATCTGTACTAACTGCATAATTTAAATTACTAGGAAGTGCTTAAAGAGCAGTAGAACACGGTTCTACATGATTTACTTAGGTATATCCAAGTATTGAGCCTACAAGCTGGTCCATCTGTTGTGTTAACTGCAAATGTAGTAATAATCTAGGTATATATTATGTCTTTTTTATGAGTAAAACTTATTTAGATAATTTAACATTTGTGAATTAACTTACCAAGTAATAAAATGGAAGTAAAATTACAATTCAATGTTGTAAAAAGAAATTAAAACATTTCAAAATTTTGAAAAAATTTAGAATTTTTCACAAAGTACTTTTCTTTGAATAGCCAAAACTATATGATCTCGAGCCAATCCATGTCATGAGCTACATTTTTTAATAATAATAAAAAATCTTGCAAGAATACACATATTTATTATCACCATAGTAGCCTATATAACTGAAGCAATAGTAATGAGTAACTTATATTACAAGCATTTTGGGTTCCTTTCCTGACAACAAACTAAATACAGTATATATATTAAACAAGTAGAAACATTTGTAGAAAAATTGTCTTTTAGCTGATGCTAGACTCTGAGATAACCCATTCTGTCACTAAGACCTCTAACTTGCATGCAAATGTAGTTCCACACACTTTGTGAGACGCCTTTGGTGGGGCTTTGGTAGGTAGGCCCTTAGTAGGCTGTGGCTAATTCATTTGATGACAGTACTTGAATAGTATATATGTCTATTGTTAGCGATATTATTATTATTATTATTATTATTATTATTATTATTATTACATATATTTGAGCATGTAAATGCATCAGTTAGGAATTCATTTTCTCCTTTGTGTTTCTTGTTTTCCTACATCTTTTTAAGATTTATAAATTCTAAAACCAAATACGTTTGGACTAGGATTCTATCTGGAAAGGGTTCATATGAATGTTCTACGTTTGGACTAGGATTCTATCTGGAAAGGGATCATATGAATGTTCTGAAACATTATAACATA
Source organism: Bathynomus jamesi (assembly GCA_023014485.1). Taxonomy (NCBI): domain Eukaryota; kingdom Metazoa; phylum Arthropoda; class Malacostraca; order Isopoda; family Cirolanidae; genus Bathynomus; species Bathynomus jamesi. Next base: position 50,104 of record JAJOZX010008649.1, read on the forward strand.
TAAGATTAATAATTGAATGACAGAGGTACTAAGAACTGTATTAAACTTTATATTTAGGATAAAGACGATGACGTAGCGCAGAAAAGTTATTATATTTGGCAACATCCGCTGTTTCGGGGGACTCTATCGCATTTCAATGCCTGATAAAAATGTATAAATGACAAAAATATATAAACGTGGATAGCTAGATCTAAAGTACAAAATTAAAACTGTTCAATAATAAAAATTAAAATTACAAAGCAGAGACACATAATCCAAAATCAAATCGAAAGTAAAAAAAAATATAAATGACATTTAATAGTGACGCGTATAACGTTCATAACATATTTAAAATTACAATAAGCAAGTTGTAGAATACATAATTATGCAAGTTGTGCCAAAATCCCATTTTCTTTTATAAATAGTCTTAGAACAATTAACATTTTTAATAATATATATGCACAAAGAGAGAAATGGCTTTGAGAATCTTTTTCTTGGAACTGGAAATTGTCAAAACGTAGCCTAGCTTGATTTAAGGGATAGCGTACTACGCTGTACAGTACACTCCTTTATGGCGATTTCATTAACATTAAATTCATCAAGGTATACATTTATTTTATTAGTAAAAATCGTGAAATTTGTTTTACTGGTATTTAGGAAGAGTTTTATTGGTAGCCAACCACTTCGTTACAATAATGAATTCTGAATGAAATATCTTAGCTGTATTAACATATTTGCAAGAAAAAGAGAGAGAGAGAGTTGTATCAGCTGCAAACAATATGAAGTTCAGTATATCAGATGAACGTGGAAGGTCATTTATATATAATAAAATAACAATGGATCCTGCACTGAGCCCCGTGGCACACCATGTTTGGCAAGCGCTTTAGTGGGGCAAACCTTATTTACTGATACAAAATTATATCTATCGGGCAAATAACTTTTAATTCAATCACTGATTGCCCCTCTAAAACCATAACAATACAATTTATTAAGTAGAATATTATGGTCTATTACATCAAACACCTTACTCAAATCCATAAATATTGACATCATTATTTCTTTGTTCTCCTTAGCTATATTTACATTTTCCATAAGATTTAAAGTAGCCATTTCCTTTACATTGTTCTATTATTACGGAAACCATATTGATTTGGAGATTTAAGGGTAACAGTTGATTCGACGCCTTTAGAAGGGCGTTCATTTCAAAGCGAGTCGTTGCAAGTCGCAACCACGTTTGCTTATTGCAAAGGGTACACGGATCAGCTTTCGCTCTCAATCATCTCAACAAGAAAATTAATTTGTTTTAAATTAATATCCGTTTAGTTTCATTTAAATTAATATAGGTTTGGTATTTTTCCTGATTTTCATAATATATACAGAGGCGTGTGTGTGTGTGTGTGTGTGTGTGTGCGCGTGTGTGAAAGTTAAGATTTGGAGTGAAGGGAGACGAGAGAGAGAGAGAGGAAGTTCCAGCAAAAATTCCTCTGTGAACGCCCACACCTTTCAAAGGTTTCAGCGCAGGCACGTGTGTTTTGAGTTATATATATTACGCGCGCGTTTAATGTTTAATTTCTTATATTGAGTAATTAAATTCTTATAATAAATGATTCTCTTAAAAGGTGAAAATAGTAATTAATTTCTTATAATATACGTTTAGGATCATTTAAATTAATACACGTTTGGCATTTTTCCTGATTTTCGTAATATATACAGAGGTGTGTGTGTGTGTGTGTGTGTGTGTGTGTGTGTGTGTGTGTGTAGATTGTGAATATGATAATAGAGCGAATTCTTTTAACTGCTTATTGATTTGTTTTAATTCGGTGAAAGTCCATTTATATATATATATATAATATAATATATATATATAGTGTATGAGAGATAGTTGTTATTATTACTAAATTGAGGGTATTGGCGGTGGATTTGAGTAAGGTGATTGATGTAATAGACCATAATATTCTACTGAATAAATTGTATTGTTACGGTTTTAGAGAGGCAATCAGTGATTGATTTAAAAGTTATTTGGCCGATAGATATAATTTGTATCAGTAAATAAGGCTTGCTCCACTAAAGCGCTTGCCAAACATGGTGTGCCACGGCGAAATTCAATTTAATATATACATATATATATATATATAAATATATATATAAACACGCATGGGGGAATGGGGGCGGGGTAATACGATCATTAAATCTAATGGAGGGAATATAAAGATGTCCTTAGCCGTCCGTTTTGGCTAATTTCAACTTTAAATGAATATTCCAATTGAATAACTATATAAACATATTGTGGTATTTTATATGGTTGAATCTTCCAATTGATTAACTATATAAATATATATTGTGGTATTTTATATGGTTGTGCACACGAGCGATTCATTAGTTTATTATATTATATATATATATATTATATATATATATATATTTAGGAGAAATCCAATGACAAGGAGAAATGTAAATGCCATGAAAAGTCTTCTTTAATGCGCAACGTTTCGAGCAAATACGCTCATCTTCAGGCTGTATGATAACAATGTTGCGTAGCGGTGTTGTATATTTATTTACCTGCCCTAGGTGTCTCCTTGGGAATTACATTGGCAGCACTGTTCGCTCTCTCAGGGCTAGATTTTATTCGCATATGGGAATAAGTGGCCGAACAGGTAAAATTTTAAAAACTAAAGAAGTTTCTAGTATTCGGGAACACAGTATAAAATGTAAAACTGATGTCACTTTAGACAATTTTAAAATTCTTGGTTGTAATACTTGTCCCAACTCACTTAGTTTATTATATATATATATATATATATATATATATATATATATATATTTAGGAGAAATCCAATGACAAGGAGAAATGTAAATGCCATGAAAAGTCTTCTTTAATGCGCAACGTTTCGAGCAAATACGCTCATCTTCAGGCTGTATGATAACAATGTTGCGTAGCGGTGTTGTATATTTATTTACCTGCCCTAGGTGTCTCCTTGGGAATTACATTGGCAGCACTGTTCGCTCTCTCAGGGCTAGATTTTATTCGCATATGGGAATAAGTGGCCGAACAGGTAAAATTTTAAAAACTAAAGAAGTTTCTAGTATTCGGGAACACAGTATAAAATGTAAAACTGATGTCACTTTAGACAATTTTAAAATTCTTGGTTGTAATACTTGTCCCAACTCACTTAGAATTCTGGAATCGCTTTACATTAAAACTTTGACCCCTACGCTAAATGTTGACTCATCAGCTGTCCCTTTAAACTTTTTATAATCCCTCCTCCTTCCCCAATTCCTTATAATCCCCCCTTCCCCAATCGCCCTCACCATCTTATCTTATCTTATCTTATCTTATCTTATCTTATGTTTTCTCTCGTTTTGCCTTTGCTTAAATCAGTCTAGCCTCGGAAATTGCAGTGAAAGGTTAGTTAGTTTCATTATTCCAGTGTACTATTGTTAATTTTTCCAGTGTATTAATTTCACATTTACTATATGTATTTAAAAATAGCTTCTTAATTTAAAATGTAAATCTGTATAACTTAGAATTTAACCCTCTTTTTTCAGTCTTTTAAAGTTTGCCTTTATGAATAGGTTATAGAAATTTTCTTTGTCTTGTTTTTCATTCAATTATTGATTTTAATTCACATTGTTATCATACAGCCTGAAGATGAGCGTATTTGCTCGAAACGTTGCGCATTAAAGAAGACTTTTCATGGCATTTACATTTCTCCTTGTCATTGGATTTCTCCTAAATATTAAATTGAAGCTCTGTAGAAGCAACCCGCATGATTATATATATATATATATATATATATATATATATCCGGGTGGGGGAATTTGGGGGAAATGCGGGTCGTGTGTTTTGAACTGTATCGCATATATTTGTAAAGTTTCTTTTCGTTTCGTTATTCGAATATTTATAATAAAATTTAAGTGTGTAAAAATTATTTATTTAATAAACAGAATTTAATTGGATTCATCTACCGTCATATATTGTGGTATTTATATGATTTGTGTACACGAGTGGTTCATTAGTTTATTATATATACAAGTACAATTTAATAAATATTGCTATCTGGAATACATGGCGCTATCTGGCAACTCAGCAACTGCATACATGGCGATATCTGGCAACTCAGCAACTGCATACATGGAGCTATCTGGCAACTCAGCAACTGAATTTAGTTGGATTCATCTACCATCATATATTGTGGTACACTATTTAAATGGATGATTAATATATGGTTTTTGCTATCTGGAATACATGGCGCTATCTGGAATACATGGTGCGATCTGGCAACTCAGCAACTGAATACATGGCGTGATCTGGCAACTCAGCAACTGCATACATGGTGCGATCTGGCAACTCAGCCAGAATAGAGGTTTATAAAAGACCGAGAGACGACTGACGGAGTCATTGAAGCTCGGCTCCCAGCCGAGCAAGGACCTCTGGTCCTTCTCTTTCTGGCCCTTTGGGAAAACCCCTTAGAGGCCTCTTAGGTTAGGTAAACGAAAATAACTTGGGGGAGAACTCCGCCTCCAAGTTGCATGCCTTGCAATCAAAGGCAACTACTCTCTCTCTCTCTCTCTCTCTCTCTCTCTCTCTCCTGCAGGTGTACCCCTCCCCCCTTGGCTCAGCCAACTGGCTGATTAGGAGCCTATAAAACAACGCCTACTCGGCTGAAGTCTTAATATGCACTTGGCTCCTGCCAGGTGAACACCTCTCCTCATTTCTCTCCTTTCTGGCCCTTTGGGGGAATAGCTTGGGGGAGAACTCCGCCCCCAAGTTGCATGCCCCTTGCAACCCCGGTTGGCAACAAAGGGCGCTTTGGGGTAATTTTTTTCTTTTTTTTTCTTTTTTAAATTTTGTTTTTATTTTTTTGCAACACCCCACCCCCCCTTTGTAACACCCCCACCCCCTTTTGCAACATTACGTAATCACTTGCAACATTCTTGCACTCTAACCTTTTTCGGCTATACTACTGACAGGTACTAAGAACGTTCAAAAGAAGGGACAGGACAGTTATGATTCCCCTGTTCAACACTGATTTATACCAAAACTTCAATACTGTTCAATTTAGACGTCTCCATGTAAAACGGAACAAACTAATAAACTAGAAGAAACATTTTACATTTCACATTTCAAGGGACATTTCACAGAAAAGATTGATGGCTACAAAGAGCTCAACTAATAGGAAAGACAACGTAAACTAAATCTGTACTCCCTGGAAAGAAGAAAAGAGAGGTACACCATAATCTACATATGGAAAGTGATCGAAAACTGGTACCAAACCTAAAGCTAAACCCAATTACCATTCAAACAACACTGGAAAATAGGAAAGGCAGAATGTGCAGTGTTCCCAAATTAAAGACCCGACAAGGGACCTTCTCAACACTGAACGAAAATAGCTTGGTTGTCAGGGGGCCAAGACTTTTTTAACCGGCTTCCAAAGGACCTCAGAAACGTTACTGGGGTCAAAGTTGAAGTATTCAAGAGAAGACTAGATGCCTGGCTCAGGACGGTACCAGATGAGCCGGGTGTACCTGGCTATGTACGGTGGAGAGCGCAAGAAAGCAACTCGCTCCTCCACCAAGTCAGACCTAGAGGCGGGGCCATCAGCTTGACCTTCGTGTGAAGTGAGACCAACGCACGGAACAGCAACGAGGTTTATATGTGTGCGTGTGTGTAGATACACTTCGGTGGCGTAGTGGTTAGCATCGCTAATTACAAATCCATTATCCCCGGGATCTAGACCCGGTGACGGCAGGCGGCGCACAGCAAAACCCAGCTGTTCATCCTTTTCACAATAAAATAATTGGTTGGTAGATAACTGGGTACCCTGGGTAGCCTCGTGGTTAAGACACTGGACTGCTGATCGGGAGGTCGTGAGATTGAGTCTGGGCGAGGACTTTTTAATTTCTGACCGCCCGTGGTGGGGCGTGGTTCGAATTTCATGTTAAACTGTAGGTCTCAGGTGGAATGACAAGCTTGGCCTTCGTTAGAATGAACAATTCGGGCGGAAGCAAAAACCAAGATTAACAAAGGTTATATATATATATATATATATATATATATATATGCACTGTGTGTGTGTGTGTGTGTGTCGAACTTAGTTAACTTTTAGTGTAATTTTAGATAAATTAATAAGATTTAGTAGGAGAGCTTTGAGACGGGAAGATAATGATAGTTTTCAAAGAATTCATTGGGCAAATGATTGCTGGAGAGGAATGCGTTGCAGTTGATGATAATACATATTTGCATCGAGAATAAAAAGTGCACTTTATTATTATGATGATTATTAATTAAATTATTATTATGATTATGATTAGGATTAGGATTAATTATTAATTTTACTTTTAATTATATCTCTCGCTTCACAATTACCAAATGTTAATATTCGTTCGTTAATTATTTAGTCTATTATTCTTACAGAACATAATAATAATTATGTAACTATATATATATATATAATAGACTAATGCTGTCTGTCTGTCTGTCTGTCTGTGTCTGTCCCACCCAAAAACACGGAAACAACTTTTTGGAGAGAAAAATTAAGTAAAAGTTCGGATCACTTTAACATATTGCTTCCCAAAGCATTCGGGAAGTAATATGTTAAAGTGACCCCTCCTGGGAAGCAATATGTTGAAGTGATTAACACTGGAAAGCAATATGTTAAAAAGAGAAAGGTTGCTTGGTTAGAAAGAGGTTGGTAATCTAGGCTAACTAACGAAAATATCACGACCTAACCTAACCAATCGTCAAGGGCGTAAGTTGATCTAACGATTGGTTAGGTTAGGTCGTGATATTTTCGTTAGTTACCCTTATAAGGCTAACTAAAGAAGGCTGGGGGCCCTGATCTCCAGGTGATCCAAATATTTTACATTCACAAAAAAAAGCAAAGCATAATAAGTTGTTCATAAATTTACATTTTCTCGAGTAGCTAATCTCTAAATATTATAAATTATTGTAACGTAACTGTAATTGGTTGTATAATGTCTATTTTTGGGAAGCAATATGTTAAAGTGTTAAAGTGATATACACTGGGAAGCAATATGTTAAAGAGAGGTTCCTGGGAAGCAATATGTTAAAGTGATCCAAAAGTTCCTTTGAATTAATCCAAACCTACGGAAAAATTATAATTTTTTCAATCAGACAAAAATTTTAATTTTGATCTATATATATATATATATATATATATATAATATATATATATATATATATATAACTGTCTGTCTGTCCCACCCTAAAACACGGAAACGGCTCCTCGCGAGATAAAATTATTAGGTAAAAGTTGTTTAAAATTAATCAAAACCTACCGTAAAATTATTTTATATATATATATATATATATAGCGCTGAAATCGGATAATGTTTGTTTGCTTGTACAGTATATGTGCTTATTCCGGGAAATATTAAAAAAAATAGAATTGCCCATCTTCATTGTTTAAGTCCGTGGTATTTTTACCATGACTTCTGCTCCTCAATACTAATTGTTTCATGGGACCGTTTTATTCGATTTTTTAAATTATTAGGTTAAAAAATAAATTTGTAAAAATGTTTTAACATTATTATGAAAAGAAATAGTTCACTGTACCACACTATGGGACTAAATTTAAACTTTTGAAATGAGGTCCCATTGATTTTTTGGGGGATCGAGATAATTTTAATATTAATATTAACGACAGATTATTTTAAAAATTCTTAAAGTCTAAGCATCAAATTACCTCAGGTTTCAAATGTATTTTATGCATTTCATTAGAATATTCATGTAGGATTATATTATATCATATATATATATATATATATATACACATTTTAAATGCAAACAACACACAGTATAATTAATGTAAAGAACGACGCTTGTGTAGAAGAACGTTCCGCACAAGATGAGGAGGGAGAACGAACAAATGAAAAAAATGAGGTAACCACCCGGGATCTTCCGATTGCCGGTCAGATATGCTATCCACTGCAGACTACACCATGAGCCTCGATTATACTGCGTGTTGTTTGCAGTTAAAATGTGTATATATAGGTACGGCATGCGAAGGTGTCCCCTCAGGGCATTGGTTTCTGCTCGTATGTAGGAGAATTACGACTTCTGATTAATCGAGGCCCATGGTGTAGTGGATAGCATATCTGACCGGCAATCGGAAGATCCCGGGTTCGATTCCCGGGTGGTTACCTCATTTTTTCATTTGTTCGTTCTCCCTCCTCATCTTGTGCGGAACGTTCTTCTACACAAGCGTCGTTCTTTATATATATATATATAATTATTATTTAATTTTACTTTATTTAAATATGCATGCTTTTTTGGAAAATAACAACAGTGAATTTTTTATACAACTCTCTCCCTCTCTTTCTCTCTCTCTCTCTTTATATATATATATATATATATATATATATTGGTTCTCAACTCCATAGAGCAAACAAGAGCCGACACTGGACCTCGGATATTGTTGATAAAGGCGTGTCGGGGTATAAATAAAGGCAGGCGTCTGGCACAAGCGTTTTCGAGGCTCTCTTCACAGCCAAAACTGTCCTATTAGAAACCCCTCTTCTTCCACTGAGTTTCTTTCTAACCCAAATACCGATTGTGCGCCAACTGTGCCATCGAAAGGTTAATCTATTTGGAATGCTTTAAACTGTTCAATAAAAGCGGGTGGGAGCATTCAAAGGCTTAATTCTGAATGTTTTGTTGATTATTCATACCGTCTCATTAAATAGATTTCTTCGATTCTCCGCATGCGTTGTTTGATTTAAGCATCTCATATGAAGTGTTAATCAAGCACAAATCGTTCAAATGTTAATGGGAGTTCAGATAATTGATAGTGAATAGTCTGAGGTACTTGCATACGACTTATCTATATATATATATATATACAGGGCGTCCCAAAAAAATGTATACACACTTTAAATAATTATAAAGGCAGTGTTTATTAAAATACATTTCATTTTCAAAATGTAATAGAATCTACAGACATTATTTAATTGTTTTGTCAACGCCTGTTTTCAAACTGACGTCCGTTCTGGTCCAGGCACTGCTGATAACGCGAAGCAATGGAATCGCAAACATCACGAAACATTTCGTTTGGTATTTGCGAAGCAATGGAATCGCAAACATCACGAAACATTTCGTTTGGTATTTGTGTGCATTCTCGTTCAATGGCTGCTCTCAATTCAGCGACTGTTGCAGGTTTTATAGCGTAGACTTTGTCTTTTAAGTATCCCCATAAAAAAAGTCTAGTGGTGTGAGGTCTGGTGAACGCGGAGGGTATTCTACGAAACCCCTTCGTCCAATCCACATCCACATCGTGCCAAGTACCACTCGCAATACTCCACTCTTCGGTCCGGATCATCTTCATTAATAGCATGGACTAATCTTGGAATGTAACTGTTCCATTGACAGCGCTTCAAAATGCGTTGGACAGACGATTCTGAAATTCCTACCTCACGACTCGCTTGCCGCACAGATTTTCTTGGACTTTGGTGATACGTTTCCAGTACTCTTTCTTGCTTTGTCGGGCTTGTCGATGTCCGTGGTCTTCCGGAACGCTTCTTGTGGACATTCTGAACAGTTCCATCGGCTTCAAACTTATCTCTAATTCGAGTGATGGTAAGTCGCGTTGATGGATCTGTTTGAAACTCCCTCCTAAACTGTCTTTGCACTTCAAATGCGTTTTCACACTTCCAGTAGCATTTTAGAATGAATTTCCTTTGTTCAAAGCTTAGTCTGACTGCCATTATTAATTCTAATGGGTTTAACTTGGAAAGAAAGAAACATCAATTGAGCTATCAGCTGTTAAAGTGTGTATACATTTTTTTGGGACGCCCTGTGTTATATATATATATATATGCACTAAAATCACAGAGTAACACGTGATCTTATTAATAAGCAAACAACCACAGGGAAAAGGAAACACGAAGTCCGAGCGCTTTCGTGATATATTCACATTATCAAGGAGAAACAGAAAATAGACGGAGATTACAAAGTAAATGAGTTAAATAAACAAGCAAAAAATTCACAATCGGCACCTCAATTTAAAGGCCATAAAGCCCTCTAAATGTAATAAATTTTACATTGGCCAAACTGGTAAGACCCTTGAGTTACATATTAAACAGCATCAATACAGTATAAGAAGTGGCCAGGAATCTAACGCCATTTTCATTCACGTAAGAGATACTAATCATCCCATTGACTGGGAAAATGCTTCCAAATTAAGGTTTAGTAAATCTATTGTTAGCAGAAATATACTGGAATCAAGTGTGATCAAGAATAATGCGGACTTGGTCCTTAATATTAGCCCTGGGCTGTATAAATTAGACTCGTGCATTGTTAGAAAGGTGGCGAAAGGCCTATTGTTTTCTTGACCGCATTCTTGTCCCTTAACGGTTTGCCCTGGTTAAATAAATAAATATTATTTTAAGAACTGTTAACATTCTTATGTGTCTATTTTAATTGTAATATTTCTTTCGTGTATAATCTTTGGTTGCTGGGGAGTTTATTGGACTTTTCAACTGGTTTGCTTTTGGGAAAACAATTTTTCCAGACTGTTTGTAGAAATTTTGTAATATTCTGTAAGACGATGGCACCATTCCCTTTGTTTTCATTAAATTCTTGCCACTTAATTTCCTGCTTTAATTAAATATTAGTGTTAATAACCATTATAATAATTTTGTTCTCTGTACTGTTTTTGTCTAATTTCATCTATATAGTTCTTTTATATTTAGTAATTTAGCAGCCTACAGATTATGTTATCAATTGAAAAAATCTTTAGAGGGCTTTATGGCCTTTAATTTGAGGTGCCGATTGTGAATTTTTTGCTTGTTTATTTAACATTTTAACTCATTTACTTTGTAATCTCCGTCTATTTTCTGTTTCTCCTTGATAATGTGAATATATCACGAAAGCGCTCGGACTTCGTGTTTCCTTTTCCCTGTGGTTGTTTGCTTATATATATATATATATATATATATATATATATATATATATATATAAACACCAAGAAATTCCAGCTCTTAAAATATGGTAGAAATGAGGAACTTAGACAGCATATTATGCCCCAGACAGACAGGAAATACAGAGACACAAATCAGATAGCGATAAACAAAGCAAAAAGAGTCTCAGGGCAGATACTAAGAACCTTTAAAAGAAGGGACAAGGCAGTAATGATTCCCCTGTTGAAAACACTGATCATACTAAAACTTGAATACTGCTCAGTTTTGACATCTCCATGCAAGAAGGAAGAAATTAATAAACTAGGAGATATTCAGAGACATTTCATAGCCAAGATCGATGGCTGCAAAGAACTCAACTATTGGGAAAGACGATGTAAACTAAATCTGTACTCCTTGGAAAGAAGAAGAGAGAGGTAGGCCATAATATATACATAGAAAATGCTCGAAAAATTGATACCGAACCTCAAACTAAACCCAATTACCATCCAAACAACACTGGAAAATAGGAAAGGCAGAATGTTTAGTGTTTCCAAATTAAAGGCCCGACAAGGGACACCCTCAACACTGAAGGAAAACAGATTGGTTGTCAGGGGGCCAAACCTTTTCAACCAGCTCCCAAAGGACATCAGAAACGTTACAGAGGTCAAAGTTGAAATCTTCAAAAGAAGACTAGATGCCTGGCTCAGGATGGTACCAGATGGGCCTAGAGGTGGGGCCACCAGCTCGACCTTCGTGTGAAGAGAGACCAACGCACGAAACTGCTACGAGGTTACGAGGTGTATGGGATGAATTTCAAAATTAAACACACGAAATAAATAAATGATGCACACCCACAAGGAAAAATGGATAGAAGTTCCAAGGTCTTTCTTGCAGTTCACTTCGTCAGGGAATGAAAGAAAAAGGCAAGAACCCAAAAATACACATCTCTATACAGCGTAAACAAAGTAGTTAGGAGGGATTGGCCAAAAATTAACTAGTACTAATGAAAGGAAAAAGATATTTTTACAAGGTGTGCTCCATTTTACATGATTTAGAACTGTTATTGAAATTATTTATAAAGTATAGGAATGCACATTCCAGAATGAATTACTACTAATACTGTGATTATATTTTTGCGTATGGTTAATGATAATGATAAGTTAAACAATGCATTAGAATTATTTGCCATCCTTCACGCATATTTATGCTGTTTGACGTCTAAAGTTTTTCTAGTTTCATCTATATAAACTGAAGTCACATTGTTTACATCCAATCGAGTTCACAGAGCCAGCGGCATTATCTGGGCTGTCTTTTATTAGGCAAGATTTAACGGTATTTTTTATATATGAAGATTACGTTAATTCCAATTATTTTAAGTAAGGTCGGAAGATGTTCTAAAGGAAAATGACGAATGTTTATCATTTCGGGATCTAAAAATTCGGAGATGCACAAACCAATTCAAATTTAAAGTTTTTCCTAAGCCTACTAATAATAATTCGTACATTCACTTTCATTCTGACCATCACCCCTACATAAAATCTTTAGTTTTTCTTCTAGGTTTCTCAGAGCATTAAAAGTTGTTTGTCCTGAATTTTTTAATTCTGAGTTGTCCAATATTAGTATAAACACTGGTATTAAATTATGTTATCCTATTCTATTTCTAGAAAATTGCTCAAGCAAAGCTAAAATTGGTATTATTAAGTGTAAGTCAAGAGGAATTTGATCATAAATACGTATATCCTTAGCGTCCCTTACCATATAAATTTTAAACATCTTCCGACCTTACTTAATTTAAACAATTAATTAAATCTCGCCTAGTGATGCGGCTGGTTCTATCTCCTCGATTGGATGTAAACAATGCGACTCAGTTTATGTAGGTCAAACTGGGGAAACTTTACGTCAGAGTAAAACAGCATAAATATGCGTGTAGGACGGCAAATAATTCTAATGCATTCTTTAACCATATATGTGCTTTCGATAAGTATATGTGCATTCATATACTCTATAAAAAATTCCAATAACAGTTTGAGAACGTACAAAATGGACCATTCTTGTTAGAATAACTTTTGCCTTTTATCAATACTTGTTAACTCTTTCCTGATCCCTCCTATTTTGTTTATGCTGTACAAAGATTTTATATACTATATATATATATATATGGTGGCTAAAAAGTCGCGCATCATAGGAATTTTCAGTGTTGACTATAATATATTCTTTTTTTCTTTTAGTAGGGGATGGCTGCGAAATTAACAATAGCCAAGAGGGTGAGCTTGATTTTAATGTATGGAAAAGCAGGTACAACAAATCGATGAATGGGTACAGAATTTAAATTCTGTACCCATTCATCGATTTTTAGTTCCTGGTATTCCATACATTAAAACCAAGCTCACCCTCAGGTCTATTGTTAATTTCGCAGCCATCCTCTACCTAAAAGAAAAAAATATATAATACTATAGAGTCAACATTGAAAATTCCTATGATGCGCGACTTTTGCGCCACCCTGATAGTAATTACACTTAATAAACAAAACCTTTACTCTTTACATAAGTAAACATGTGAAAAAACATTTAATAGCCATTTTATGTAAAATGTTCAAAATGTCCACTATTTACATGTAAACATGAGGCGCAACGTCCCAAAATAGATGGTCACACAGTTGTGTTTAAACGCGTTCAAATTTTGTGTAGTGAAAAAAAAATATATATAAATATATATATACATATATTGTAAAGAACGACGCTTTTTTTCAACCTTTCAAATGTTCCGTGCGATGATACCTCATTTCACGAAACAAGTGAAGTAGTGAGTTGGTTTCTTGTACTCTCCACCTCACATAGCCAGGTACGCCCGGCTCATCGGGAATTGTTCTGAGCCAGGCGTCTAACCTTCTTTTGAAGATGTCCACCGCAACACCACTCGTGTTCCTGAGGTCTTTGGGCAGCTGATTAAACAGTTTTGGTTCTCTCACAACAAAACTATTTTCTTTCAGGGTTAACGATGTTCCCTGTCTAGATTTTATTTTGGGAACATGAAACAGTCTTCCTTTTCTACTTTCTACTGTTGTTTGGGGAGTTACAGGGTTCAGAGTAAGATTAGGGACTAATTTCTCCATTATTTTCAAAGTGTAAATAATGGTGTATCTCTCTCTTCTCCTTTCCAGTGAACAGAGCTTTAATTCGCGTTACCTTTCCCAGTAATTTAGTTCTTTACACCCATTGATCTTGGCTATGAAGCTTCTCTGAATCCCTTCTAGCTGTCTAATGTCTTCGTTTTTATATGGGCATGTTAGGACTAAGCAGTATTCCAATTTGGGTATGATCAGTGTTTTCAGTAGAGGAATCATTATATTCTTATCCCTTCGTTTAAAGGTTCTCAGTATCTGCCCAGTTATTCTCTTTGCTCTGTTTACTGCTATCTTATTTTGTGTTTCAAATTTCGCATCATCAGTCATTACAAGTCCAGAGCTGGGCATTTGCGGCATATTTTGCGGTACTGCGGTACTTGCGGTACCACCGCACTACCACCCCGGGCCCCCATAACGCAGTACCGCAAAGGATCGCTGAAAGTACCGCAGTACCGCTACCGCATTCAAATTTCCGCGTACCGGTTTGGTACCGGTTTGGTAGTGCAGCAGTACCGCAGTACCGCAATATGCCGCAAGTGCCCAGCTCTGAATTTACAACCCCTAAATCCTTACTTTAGAATTTCTCTCAATTTCCTGTCCATTTTGGGTATACTATTCCATGGATTTTAGGTCCTCTCCTTTTTTTTGTACCGTAACAGCTGAAATTTCTCGGTGTTAAACTTCATATTGTTGTCTTCCGTCCACTTGTAGATTCTGTTCATATCGGTTTGTAGAGATCCTATATCTTCTGGGTTTCTTATTTTTCTACTGAGCTTTGTGTCATCGGCAAAGGATGTTACTGTGCTGTCTCTGGTAACATCCTCATCTATATCAGTTAGCATGATTATGAAGAGTAGTGGAGCTAATAATGTTCCTTGTGGTACTGAGCTGAGGACCTCTGATTCTGATGAAGATATTCCTTGTACTGTAACGACTTGCCGCCGTTCACTAAGGAAATTATATATCCATTTCCCTACTTTTCCTGTTATTCCATATATTTCGGTTTATGTATTATGATTCCATGGTCACACTTGTCGAACGCTTTGGCAAAGTCTGTGTATAGTACATCATAGTTTTCATTACTTTCCAGTGCATCAATAATGTTGTTATAGTGTTCCATTAGTTGTGATAGGCATGATCTGCCTGACCGAAATCCATATTGGTTATCATTTAATTTTTTCTGAGTTTCCAAAAAGTCAGATTTTCTGTCTAACTATTCTTTCAAATATTTTAATGAGTTGAGATGTAAGCGACACTGGCCTATAGTTTTTGTCCTCGGATAGATCGCCTCCTTTATATATTGGGACTATGTTCGCGCACTTCAGGATGCCCGGTATTTCTCCCGTATCTAGTGATCGTCTCCATATCCAATATAGGGGCTCAGCGATTGCATTTTTGCAGTTTTTGATCAGTGTGGCATTCCATTTGTCCGGTCCTGCCGCTGAGTGTGCTTTTAGTTTCCCTATAGCTTGATTAATATCATCTGTCGTAAAGTTGAACTCCGTCATACTTTCCCCTTGTAGTTCTTCTTCAAAGAACTCATTTCTATCGCATATTAGTTTGTCAGTTTTGGGGATACTGAAAGATGATTCGTCCCGAGCTCTTAATATTTCAAATACTTCTGTTAGATCATCAGATAAAGCACTGTCTTCGTTTTTCAAAAATCCGATAGTCGTATGGTTTTTCGACTTCCTTTTTTTGCAAAATTATAGAAGTACTTTGAGTTAACCTTTATCGCTTCTGTAGCGTCGTCGTCTTCTTTTTCTGTATGCTTCTCATTTAGTTCCTGTATGACGCAATCGATACTCTGCAGTTTATCATTTAAAATTTTCTAATGTTGTTATCTTTACAATTACTTAATTTTCCAGTCACTCTTATTCTCTTTCGGAACAATGACCTCTTTTGTCTCCCGAACCTGCTTCTCTTTCCTCTTTGTTGTATTTTTGGGACGTGTCTTTCCACAATTTCCAGTGTCTTCTACTCTGAGGTCATTAGCATCTCTTCCGTTGTCTTGGCCTCGAAGATGGTTTTCCAATCTATTACTTCCATGCTGGATGCAACACCTTCCCAGTTTATAGCTTTGGATTGAAAATTAAAAATTTCGAATTTGCTTCTTTCTGTTGTTCGTGTTCTTTCCTTTTCTGTTGCTTTTATATAGGTTGTTATTTCAATAATGTTGTGATTTGATATTATAGTTGGGGATATTTCTACATTACAGTATCAATTAGGTTGCTGTTGTTTGTGAATACCAAATCTAGGCAGTTGTGTTTTCTTGTGTTTTCTGTTATTTCTTGTGTTAACATAAATTCATCAGCTAGAGCTGGTAGCATTTTTACCTGCTCCTGGTCTTCCCGTGTGTCCCCCTTGGCCTGGTGTATATATATATTTTTTCCTATCCTTTTATATTTCATGAATGAAAAATTAAAATCACCACAGAGAAAAATATTTGGGGTTGGAGAGTATAGATCTTTTACCCAATTTCTTACCTCTGTAATGGAATCTGAGAATTTTGAGGTTGGCGTGTTCAGGGGTCTGTACATTACAATTAGTACCATGTTTAATTTTTCAACTTTTGCTGCTACACATTTTACGTGGCTGTTTGAGCTTAGTCATTTCTGCCATATGCCTTTCGCGTGTGTAAATAGCACATCGTCCTGTATGTGTCACTGTTCTGTCGAGTCGGAGGATGTTATAGTTGTCAATTTGTATTTCTTTTTAGTCAATACAGAACTCACAGTTTTCACAGTTCGCCTGGCAAAATCTGCTCCGGTTTCTTGCATGAGTCCTTTCAGATATTAAATTTTGATTTAAAGCACTGAATGTTGGCTAGGATTATTTTTATTTTTTATCTTTCGTTTCTACATACTTGTGTTTCCGATTCATTTTCAAATGGTGTTGCCAGTTTCGTTGCCTTGTGATCCTCCGAGAATTTTCCTCTCTTTATCTGTTTCGATAACTGTTCTCCCGATATCGCATGTAATGTCTTTCTGTATGCCTTCTGTACGGCTCTCGGATCCCTATATTTATCAGTTGGCTTTGTATTTGTTGGATGGTATTCAAAAGTTGAATTGTGAGGGATACATCTAAAAAATTGGTAGCCCTCTTTGTTGCTGGTTTCGTCTGCTCACCTGTCGGGTTCCTTTGAGGGTGGTGGTAACGGCATTTCTGTCTGTATTTACACCTCCCGTATTTTGCATAGGTGTTGGAGACAGTAAGATGGTGGAACTTGCACTTTTTTTCAAATTTGCAATATCCTCTTGTGTAATGTGTGTTACATAATGTGGGATGTGTATAGATGCGGACATCGCTAATGTGCTTAATGAGTACTTTGCGGGAGTGTTCACCAGGGAGGACACCCGCGTCATCCCCGAGCCAGGCATCAGGCACGAAGGTGCTGGGCTGGATAGTGTTCGATGTACCGCGACAGTCGTTGCCAATAGAATAGACAAACTGAGCATGTTTAAGGCTACTGGGCCAGACCAATTTCTCCCGTGTTGCGGGAGGTGCGCGACCAGGTGGCTCCCCACCTGGCTACAGTCTTCAACAAATCGTTGGAGACGGGCCATGTGCCTGGTGACTGGAGGGAAGCCAACGTGACCCCTATCTTTAAGAAAGGGGACCACGAAAGTCCAGAGAACTATCGTCCCATTAGTCTCACTTCAGTTGTAGGTAAATTATTAGAGCGGATAATAGCGGATAGGATCGTTGACCATTTGGATTCCTACAAGCTGCTTGGGGACTCCCAACATGGGTTTAGACGGCATAGGTCGTGTCTCACCAACTTGCTCGAGTTTTTCCACGTCATGTTGGGTGAGTATGATAAGAGTAGGGCGATTAATATACTTTATCTCGACTTTCAGAAAGCCTTTGATAAGGTACCTCACCGCCGGTTAATGGCGAAAGTTCGCGCGCTGGGTATCGGTGGGGAAGTAGGTAGGTGGATTGAAAACTGGCTGAAGAATAGGCGGCAGAGGGTCGTAATTAAAAGGGTTAGTTCGGGTTGGGCCTCGGTCACTAGCGGGGTTCCTCAGGGTTCCGTTTTGGGGCCACTGTTGTTTATCATTTACATAAATGATATCGACGGTGACATCGTCAGTCGGATCGCCAAATTCGCTGATGACACCAAGCTTGGGGCCAATGTTGGGACGCCCGCAGCGATCGAGCAACTGCGTGCGGACCTAGGTAGGATAGGAGAGTGGTCCGAAAAATGGCAAATGCCGTTCAACTTGGGTAAATGCAAGGTGATGCACATTGGCTACGCCAATCCCAAGTCGGACTACTCGATGTTGGGGAGTAATATCGAGGCGACTGATTTGGAAAAGGACTTGGGTGTGCTAATTAGCAGCGACCTTAAGTTTACGAAACAGTGCGTAGAGGTGGGAAAAAAAGCCCAGAAGCTGTTGGGTTATATCAGGAGGCAATTTCAGTTTCGGAACAAGGAGATTGTGCTCTCTCTGTACAATTCCCTGGTTCGGCCGCACCTGGAGTATGCTGTGCAGTTCTGGTCGCCCACCCTCAGGAAAGATATTGAGAGGCTGGCGCGAGTGCAGGCGAGGGCCACAAAGTTAATCCCTTCCGTTAGGCATATGGGCTACAATCGACGCTTACGCGCCCTGGACATGTTTTCGCTGGAAACTCGGAGGCTGCGCGGTCAACTGAGCGAGGTTTTCAAGCTCTTACGCGGGTTCAACGATGTCGATTTTAGAAGCATGTTTAGTTTAAATGATAACCCAACTCGCAACAATGGTTGGAAGTTGGATTTGAAACGGTTTAGGACTAGTGTGTGTGGGAATTACTTTACGTATAAGATCTTTGACACGTGGAACAGTTTACCTTCAGAAGTTGTGAACAGTTCCTCTGTGGATCATTTCAAGAAAAGGTTAGACTATTTGAGTGTGTAGGAAATTTTCCCTGGCACCCGTTGCCATTGGTACCTCCTCGGTATGGGCCGCAAGGCCTTTTGAGGTACTTCTTTTCCTTGTAACTCTCTCTCTCTCATATATATATATATATATATATATAATATATATATATATACACACACGAGAGCCACTCAATATATTTTGCCCCACCTTTTTTTTTTCCTTTCCAAGTTTCCTTGTAAGTTCCAGAAATTTTGTACACGAGTAGTTACATACCTTTTTTACAAGTTTTTATTTTTCCACATAGTCTCCATCCTTTTCTACGGTTTTCTTCCACCTCGAAACAAGGGCCTTTATTCTTTGCTGGTAAAAGTCCGCTGGGTTCCGCTGGAGCCACCTCTTATCCTCCTCAACAACCTAATCGTCACTCTGAAACTTTCTTCCACGAATAGCATCCTTCATTGGCCCAAACAAATGGAAGTTTGAAGGTGCCAGATCCGACCTGTATGGAGGGTGGGGTAACAGTCAAGCGCATTTTTGTGATGGCCTCTCTTGTTTGCAAACTGTTGTGTGGTCTTGCGTTATCATGCAAAAGAAGGACGTCTTCCAGTTTTATCTCCGGTCGAACTCGCTTTATACGTCTCTGGAGTCTCTGTAGGGTAGCAATATATGCCTCGGAGTTGATTGTTTGTTCTTTCTTCATAATGTCCACCAGAATCACCCCTTTCATGTCTCAGAAGATGGTGGCCATAATCTTTCCCCACTTTTTCTTGCGTGGGGAGTCTGCGTGATGCCACTCCATGGACTGGCGTTTTGTTTCAGGTTCAAAGTGGTGTACCCAAGTCTCATCCTCAGTCATAATTCGTGAAAGGAAGTCATCCCCTTCTGTCTCGTATCGAATCAACGACTCAGAAGCAATTTCTTTTTTTTGGGCTTTGTGATCTTCAGTCAGTTGGCGAAGAACAAACCGTGAATACACTTTTGAATATCCCAGTTGCTGAATCATCGTATTCACACTTCCTTCACTAATTCCTAGCTCTAGTGATAGCTCCTTGTATGTGACGCGCCGATTTGATCGAATGATACTGTTAACACGTTGCATAGTGTGAGATGTCACAGCCGATGCCGGGCGACCGCTGCGTGGCTCATCATCGAGGCTGGCTCTCCCTCTCTCCGATGATCTCACACGGTTAGACCAGCGTCCAGCTGTGCTTCGATCAACAACAGCATCTCCGTAAACGTTCTGTAGACGTTTGTGAATATTTTTAACCGTTTCCTTCTCTGCGGTTAAGAACTCGATAACAGCTCTCTGTTTACGACGCACATCACTGTCAGACGCCATTTTCGAAACTGCGTTAACCATCGGTTTTATACAAGGCCGTTTAAAAGCGGTTTTATACAAGGAGGGGAGGTTCAAACTGAAAAAACCCGGTTATGTGAAGTGCAGAAAGTTTAAACTTCCGGCCCAAAAGACATTTCAGCCTCATGGCCTATTATTTAGCTAAGAAAAAAGCGTGGGGCAAAATATATTGAGTGCCCCTAGTATATATATAATTTAGGGTGGCTATCAGCATATACTGTAGGGCCAAAAATTATTTTTTTAACTTTAGAGTTCGGAAGGTCGAATTTTGTTCTTTATCATGAGAAAACTTAGCATGCCATTTTTTAAAGCAATGAACTCGTATTTAGGGGTGGCGCACGGCAGTATAAAAACGTAATGTACTTTTAATCAATAGTAAAATACCTCATTTATTTCTTTGCAAAATTTGCTGAAATTATTATTGAAATGTTTATATGAAATATTCATGTTTTCAGATATACAGTATAGTTGTATTTATGATATAATATCAATATATGTAACTACTACTTGTGACATTTGGCACCTGAAAAACTGACAAGGAGCAAGCTGCAACTCAAATCCTCAGTTAACTACATGCTGAGGAAGTGGGTATGTGGTATTAATTCGTGGTATGTGGTATTAATACCAAAAATATTGGGCGATAAACTCCCTTCTCAGCAGCAAGTTTTGGTACATTTTTTTTACCATCATTCAGAGATGAAGTTCTCTTTGAAAGATAGTGCTAAGAACACTTTGATCAGTGTTATGGGTTTCTGGAAGAAAGCCAGTATTCCAACTGCGCATGAACATGATCTTATTAAGCGGTTGCTCAAACTTCATTCTGAATGGAAACCATTACAAAAAAGTAAGTCCCGTCGATTTCAAAAGCAAATTTCTAATGAAACACAGTTCACATCACGACTCAATGAACTATTTGACATTGCACAAGAGAATCCTCTGTCTATGATGAAAATAGAAGAAGATAAGAAATTTCTTATTGCTCAACGCAGTGGAAGGAAAGGTCACATAGGTGGCATTGATAAAGTGACAACAATCAAGGAAAGAAATAAGATAATTAGAGAGCAAAATTTTATTAGCCGCAAGAGAAAACATGAAAAAGAAATACGACAACTAAGCAAAGTTACAACCATAGATTCAAGTGCCAGTAGTGATAACGAGTCGATCCATTAGGAAAATAGTACATCTCAAAAATTAAAAAGTTTTTCTCAGGGTGACTGACACCCAACCACAATTGAAGAAAGCAAGACCTCAAAACATAATGACTCCCGAATTAACGTAAGCTCTAGACCGTACAAAGACCAGCAACCGAGCAGCAGCTCATGTCGTTGCTGCTACGGCAAAACGTTTAGGATATGATGTAGAGTCACTGTCGATCAATAAAGATTCTATTCGCACTAAAAGGATGAAAATTAGAAAAGAAACTTCAGCGAATATCATTGAACACTTTGCTCTAGAAACCACCCTGGTAGTTCACTGGGATGGGAAAATGCTACCTGATATCACAGGAAAAAAGTCTGTCTGTCGTTTGCCTGTGTTAGTGACTAGTAAAGATATCGGCAAGCTTCTTGCAGTCCCTAAACTTACCTCCGAAAGTGCAAAAGCAATTGCAAAGGGCCAAAGGCTGTTGTTGAAACTGTAAAAGAATGGAATTTAACCAACCAGATCAAAGCTATGTTGTTTGATACCACGGCAAGTAATACAGGAAAGAGAGGAGGTGCCTGCATCCTGATTGAACAAATGTTAGACAAAAATCTTCTGCACCTTGCCTGTCGTCATCATATCCATGAGATTATAGTTGGAAATGTATTTGGCGTCCTTTTTGGTCCCTCATCAGGACCTGATATTGCTTTATTTAAGCGATTACAGCTAGAATGGAGTAACATTGATAAGAGTAAGCTTGAACAAGTGATTGGTGATAAAGAAGTGACCTTAGACATATCTGAATGGAAGGAAATATTTGAATTCTGTAAAACTAACTTAGAATAACGTCAACCAAGAGATGATTACCGAGAAACCTTAGAATTAACATTGTTGTTTCTGGGAGAAGTACCCCCACGAGGAAGAAGACTGACGCAACCATGTGCTCTGCAGCGTGCTCGTTGGCTAGTAAACGTAATTTATTCTATAAAGATTTATCTCCTCCGTTCACAGGTTCTTCTAACATCAAGCGAAATATTATCTTTAAGAAGATTCAATTTATTCACTACAAAGATTTATGTAAAAGCATGGTTCCAATGCCCCCAAGCAAATTTAGCTCCTGCAAATGACCTTAAGCTCCTTCAGCAGTTAAAAACTTACCCAGACACTGTAGTCTCCAAATCTGCAGGCAAGGCATTCGGTAATTAGTCCAGGCAATCTAGAGCAAAAATAGCTTCAACCTGGGCAAAATTGCTTCAGAAGCTTTCTAAACTGTTTCCAGCTCAGGAACCATTGCAGAATAACATATCCAAAATCCGACAAAATTGGACCCCGGGAACACCCCCAAAAATGAAATTCAAAATGGCGGACTGGCAGTTTCCTACGAAATACAATAAATTTTAATTTCGCTTTGTAGAGAGAGTTATGACGTTTTTCTTGATCAGTAAAATGTTTTAAAACACATTTTCGTTTCTAAATTAACCTATATAACACTAAAAATTGTATTAGGCGGCTAGTATTAAACTATGACGTCACGTAATGTAAATAAAATATACTGTATGGAGTGTATGTGAGAATGGACATTGCTACATCTTTATAAACTTATATTATATACAACTCTTTAATTCCTACTACCCACTATCAAATCTGCGTATTTGTGCTTGTCATTTTCTTTAAAACTGTTATTATGTACTCCTTTGAAATACTGCAACACAGTTTATTAATTTGTGTTTTCTGTTTCAGACTGACTCGGTGTACGGCTGACTCGGTGTGCGTCCGCCTTCAAGAATGCAGACCCCTGAAGAATTGTGCGTGATTTGTAAGGAGAAATTGGACAGCGGACAGGAAGTGGTTCACATCTCGCAAAAAGGAGCAGATGGTATAAATGCATCCAGCCGCAGCCGTGTAAGCGATGTTGTTGCAACAGCTGGAATAAGTGTTCACGTTGTATGTAGGAAAAGGTTTACGGATAAAAAGACCATTGAAATAAAGAAGCGACAGACCGCAGCCGAGGCAATACCAAGGAAAAGTGCTCGTTTTCATGAATACGCATTTTCCAGTGCTACTCACTGTTTGTTTTGTGATACCTTTGTGGACTTTTTTTCCAAACACAAACCAAAATCAGAGCATTTCAAAATAAGAACTACAGAGTTCTCCGAAACCATAAAAAGGTGCTGTGAAAGCCGCTGCGATGAATGGTCGTTTAATGTAAAAGGCCGTCTGGAGTATTATCTTCGTGATCTTCCTGCTGCAGATTGTGTCTACCATCACACCTGCAGCGTAAATTTTCGAAGTGGAAAAAACATTCCTCGCGCATACTCCTCCGACGATCATGATTCGAAGAAAGGGAGACCAACTAATGAAGAGCAACACCAAGCATTCCTTCAGACCTGTGCTTACCTGGAAGAGAATGATGATGATGAACAACTGTTGATTGGAGACCTAATTTCCAAAATGGAGGAATATCTTCAAGGAAGTCACAGCTCTGTCTACGAACGCAGGCACATGAAGAGAAAGCTTTTAGAACGTTACGGAGACAAGATCATAATATCAGGTGAAAGTGGGAAGGCAGATGTAGTAACACTACGAGAGACAGCTAATGAAATTCTTATACAGGGTGGGCCGTAAGTTTCCATACATAGGAAAAATTAAACGTTTATTTTTATGTTTCAGATACCCTAAGAATATGCGTTTGACGAAAGAGCAACGAATTGAAATCATACTGATGGCTGGGTCGGGAAGCAGTCGCATGGTTACAATGAACTTTAACAGACAACATGGAACGAACATCACACACGACACTGTGGCAAAACTTATTAACAAGTTTCAGAAAACTGGAAATGTTGCAGATCAACCGCGAAGTGGTCCAAGACGTACAGCCACCGATGAAGACACAACAGCTACGATACTTACAGCGCTTACACGGAGTCCCAGAAAAAGTACACGACGGTTGTCTGCAGAAAGTGGTGTCAACAGATCGAGTATCAGGCGCATTTTGAAAGCAAACAAATGGCATCCATACAAATTGCATATGGCACAGCATTTGAGTGAAGACGACCCGGATAGACGGATGGAATTCTGTGAATGGGCATTAACCAAAGTGAACGAGGAAGCAAACTTTTCAACTAAGATCTTGTTTACTGATGAAGCAAATTTTTACGTCAATGGAGAGGTTAATCGGCAAAACATACGTTACTGGAGTAATGCTAACCCTAACTGGCTGAGTCCGACGAAGATGCAAGGTGCCGGTAAAGTGATGGTGTGGGCCGGGATATGGGGTGACAGAATTATTGGACCAATTTTTGTCAGTGGAAATCTTAATGCCGAAAGGTATCTTAACATGTTGCAAGAAGAGATTTTCCCATCCCTGCTAAACGAGGAAGGTAACTTCCCAGTTTACTTCCAGCAAGATGGAGCTCCACCTCATTATGGTCTTCACGTGCGTCGGTATTTGGATCAGCAGTTTCCGGATGCTTGGATTGGTCGGCGTGGTCCTGTGGAGTGGCCTCCCAGATCCCCAGATCTCACCCCCTTTGATTTCTATCTTTGGGGGCACTTGAAGGCCATGGTGTATCAGGAAAAGATACGAGACATAAATCATCTAAAGGAACGTATCACCAACGCCATTACAAGCATAACGTCAACTGTGCTAATGCGTGTTCATCAACAGTGGGGAACACGTATTGAAATGTGTTTTCAAAACAATGGCAACCATGTAGAGCATATTATATAAATAAAAATGGTTGTCCATAAAAAAATGTTTATTTTTCCTATGTATGGAAACTTACGGCCCACCCTGTAGATTATCACAAAAAGTCGAAAGAATGTGATATAGATATAGAGCTACAGAAGATTTACCTAGTAGAAGCTGCTGCAAAAATAATCAGAAGTGATATCAAGTCTGTCGACTCGCCTAGAAAAGATGTGTATCCATCTCCAAATGACATCACTGCAGAAAGTGCTCTTGATTACATTCCCAACAGTCTGAAATTGCTATTATCAAAAGCATTTGCGGGACAGGATGCTTCAAGAAAAATAGGTGCAATTGGGCAGAGCATTATGCAAGCAACCCGTCCTAGAGGATTACTATGTCCACTACAGATCGGTTTGTCGGTTCAGCTACACCACAACTTTAGGTCAAGGTACCTTATTGACGTTCTCCATCAGCTGGGTTACTGTTCGTCGTATGCAGAAGTAACAAGATTCGAAAGAAACGCGGCGCTGGCAAGTGGGTCTGGCTCTTTTACTGTTGATGAAAACACTGCAGTCCTTCTAGCAGCAGATAACGTCGATCATGATGTCTGCACTTTGGATGGGAAGAATACCTTTCATGGAATGGGTATGATTGCCGCAATAACTCCGAAGATCAAGATCCACCCTTCTATTCACAGGCGTAATGTTGGTGACAATGACATTAAGAAGATTGCAACCGTTGACATTAGGGAATATAGACACGCGAGAAGCATGTTGAGGGACATCTCATTCCGCGAACTTCCAGTACCCACTGCCACCATAAGTCGACTTAGTCTTCTCTGGCAGATATCTTCAGCAGAAAGATCAGGTCCAAGTTGGTCCGGAACAATGCAGGCAATTCACGGTGGATCAAGTGTCTCACATCCAGGTGTGGCGTCGATCACGTTCCTTCCCATCATAGATATGTCGCCAACTGACATGACCTGCATATTTTCGACATTACTATATTTGAGCAAGATAGCACGCGATCAAAAAGTCCCATGCATTATTACCTTTGATTTTTTTTTTTTCAGCCTTTGTTCTGGAAAGCTTCCCAAATCATCAATGAACAGAGAGACCTGCAGGACATTGTTTTAATGCTGGGATCATTTCACACTCTGATGAATCTTTTGGGAGCAGTCGGTACTCTTATGAATGGTTCAGGATTGTCTGAAGTACTTCAAGAAATATACGGACCAAATGCCGTGCAACACATGATGTCTGGAAAAGCTGTTTCAAGAGCGATACGTGGTCATATGATAGTAGATGCAGCTCTTAGTACCTTACTAGTCGCAGACGTTTTCCCTCGTAATGAAGATGGAACTCCTCATGACCTCCATAAGGAAGCTTGTGACCTGCTCGACGATGTTATGACCGCCAAACAATCAGTTGAGGATGTGGAATCTTCGAATGCATTGTCTCAGATTGCTACCACTTTGGATGCGAAGAAAACTGACCTACAATCTACTTCGCAAACAAGTCAACTCTGGTTGGAATATCAGCGAATGATCAACATTGCACGTTCCTTGATAACAGCAGACAGAACCGGCTCGTGGGATTTGCACTTGCAAGCTATGCTGGAGACCATCCCCATAATTGCAGCAGCCGGACATCACAATTACCTGAAATCGATATACCTGTACCTGCAGAAAATGTTAAGTTTGCCTTCTGAAAATCCAGCCGTTAACAAAATGTTCCAGGAAGGTAAGTTTGTGGTAAGAAGAAGCGACAGATTATGGGCCGGACTCGGCACAGACCTGGTGATAGAACAAGTACTAATGCGTTCCCTGAAAGCAGAGGCGGACTGACACGCGGAAGTGGATTTACAGACATCCAAAGGACAACGTGGCTCTTTTCTATGCCTCTGTGTTCCACTTATAACTTAGCAATGCAGGAATACACCAGAGTTTTGTTGGAAAGTAGTGAACAGCACAAGGAAATGAGGGGAAGTAGACAAATCAGGGACAGTAATGACATGAAGAAAGTACTTGAACGTCTGGAATCCTTATCCCCATTCCATTCTACCTCGGGTCTCTGCAACATTGTAACAGGGCTAACTGCTGATCCTGGAGTTAACGTTCATCAATTGCATTCAATCGGTACGAACATTGTCGTAAAAATGATTGGGAAACAAGCCTTTACATATTCTGCCAAAAGATCTGACAAAGTGAAAACACTAGGATCTGCTTCTGCCGTTGTGATCACTGATGCTTCAGATATAGAAGTAGATCCTGCACTACTGTTTCAGAGAATGATGACTGTTGCCACTGGCGGAGACATGAATCTTGAAGATGTCATGTGTTACGAACTGTGTGCATATCCTCCTGCATTGTTCGAATCACGAAGTATCTTGAGGAAACCCGATAAGTCTCAGCTAGCTCATGCAATAATCAAATACACTGACACTTTACGCATGGAAGAAGTTCAAGAAATTCAGTGCACAGACCAGTACGTATTGGATGGTGGATCTCTACTACATCGTGTTTCCTGGCGTCAAGATGAAACATATGACAGCATCGCCAACTCATATGCCGATTTCACTCTGAAAACATATGGAAAAGCAATCATTGTTTTTGATGGCTACAGCAGCTCTCCTACGATCAAGGACATGACCCACAGAAGACGCAGCACCAAGACAAGCAGAAATGTGAATCTCAGTCCAAGCATGAAGTTTGTTGGCCAGAAGGAACACTTCTTGGCTAATGAAAACAACAAGCAAGCATTTATTTCCCTCGTAGGTGAGATGTTGAAGAAGCACGGGTGTACTGTTCACAACGCAGATGGGGATGCTGATGTGGACATCGTTCGTGCAGCAGTTTCCTCATCAGAAAATGCAACTACAACAGTAATAGGGGAAGACACCGACTTGCTGATTCTCCTTCTGTACCATGCCAAGGACAGTGGTTTCAAGTTGTACTATCGCAGCGATATAAGACGGGGACCATCTCCTAATCCTGTGTATGATATTCTCAGCATTCAATCATTGTTAGGCAATGACATCTGCAAGTATCTCCTGTTTGTGCATGCTTTCACGGGCTGTGATAGCACATCCAGAATTTTTTCGATCGGTAAAGCCAAAGCATTCGACACACTGATGAAGGTGGCTGAACTCCGTTCAGTTGCAAATACATTCTGTTCTGATTGTTGCCAACACTCTGACATTGAAGCCGCTGGAAGAAAGGCAATGCTTCTGTTGTATGGCTGCAAAACACTTGAATCCACTAACGCACTACGTCATCGAATGTTAGTTGAAAAGGTAGCTACAGCTACAGCTAAATCTTTTGTTACACCCGAACGTTTGCCACCTACCGATGCGTCCACAAAGTACCACAGCTTTCGCACATACTTTCAAATACTAATCTGGAAGTCTACAGAAGAGAAGATCGATGCAGAACAGTGGGGTTGGTATGTAAAGAATAATTCCTACTACCCTACAGCCTGCGACAAGCCACCAGCTCCAAATTATCTACTCAACATGATCCGCTGCTCCTGCAAGACGAAATGTGCTACTTCAAGATGTGGATGCAAGCGTAATGGAATGCCCTGTTCAGCCGCTTGTGGCGAGTGCCAAATCAGTGGTTGCAATAACAACCCAAGTACCGGTAATCTATCCGATGATAGTGATGAAGAGGATTAATTTCTGTATGTTTGTGACCAGGTATCACTTCTTCTGTAATGAACATAACTTGAAACTGGGAAAAAAATAATTGTTGTATTATTGATTATAAAAATCTGTAAAAAGCTATATAACATTATATTTGCGTAATAACTGGTTGTGTTGTATATTGTTGAATTATTTAAAACATTACAACTGAAAGAAAAAGCATCAAATGTATCTATAAATAAAAGCGTAAATTATATATTTTTTTATTTTCGTAGGAAACATCCAGTCCGCCATTTTGAATTTCATTTTTGGGGGTGTTCCAGGGGTCCAATTTTGTCGGATTTTGGATATGTTATTCGGCAATGGTTCCTGAGCTGGAAACAGTTTAGAAAGCTTCTGAAGCAATTTTGCCCAGGTCTAACTACAAATTGCCTGGACTAAATCATTTGTGGTATTTAAGTGAACGTCTGATTGGTCTCTCTTTCTTTGATGAGCGTGTACCTTTAGAAATGAAGAGATTGATGGTCGCAGCTCTAAAAAATGAAGGAGATAAATTCCCTCCAACGATTGCTGAAGGAAAAGATCTGTCATCATTTGTTACAGCAAACTCTCGACAACTGTTCTCAATTTTAGGGTTGGAAGATGACTTTCTAACTTCTGTAGATCCAGCTCAATGGGAACAGATTCCAGATAATCAAAACGCTTCTAAGATTCTTAAAAGCATGAAGGTTGTCCATGATATAGCAGAAAGGGGAGTAGCATTAATAAAGGACTTTAACGCCTTTGTAACGAGAAATGAGGAACAGACACAGATTTTGCTTCAGGTCGTTGAGGAACATCGTAAAACATTCCCAGATGCAAGAAAGAAAACATTAGTTGAAGGTCTCCAAAGTTCAACCAGGCAACAATGAGTTGTTAGCACCAACGAGACCCCCTCCATTGAGAGGATAATACCCTTATGGGTGAGGGGGATCTGGAGGTGAACTCAAAAAAGACTAAGCTAAAATTTTCTGAACTCTTGCGGCACCTCTAAAACGTTTCCGATTTGTATACAAATTGGTATTCTGAGTTTTTAGGGAATAAGAACAATATTATGGGTTCCGAACTTAACTTTTTGAAGATTATGTTTATACGGGGCTCCAATAAACCCAATTAGCCCATGGCCTAAACCATTAGAGGTACAGTAAAACTAAACTTACCTTACAAAAGAGAATTTAATCCTGCATTTAATGAGAAACAATTAAAACTTGGTGTTCCCGCCATTGGCTTCCAAGATGGCCTGAATTCGCTTTGGGTAGCTTGCCAAAAGTGACGTGAATGGATCTTGATCGTTACGCAAATTTGCTAAAACAATTTCAATGTGTTGCGTCATTGTATCCTTCGAAAATCGATTTGCTGCAGGTTCTTGAGACAAGAGACATTCAACCTTGTCCTTTATAACTGATCCAATGTGTTCACAGACGTTCAGGTCAGGAGAATTTCCTGGCCATTATTCATTTCCAAAGAAATCGATCTCATGGTTCAGCAACAACTGTTGAGTGGCTAATGCCTTAAAGCAGGGGGCCTTATCGTGCAGAAGTGTGACCTGATCGACATCCATAACATTGTCTGGGTTTCTTAGAAAAGGAATGACATGCTGGGATAGAATAATATCACGAAAATACTGTCCATCCCAACTCTGACCATTTGGCTTCAGCATCCACATGAACTTCTTTGCAGTGAACAAAACAAACACACCAACACAGTCTGAACTTTTTAATAATTCGCGATAATGTTCATTGTCATCGATTTCATCTGGTGTTGTGGCCCACACTCGATCATTTTGGTAGTTAGGCCGACGTGTTACGTAAACAAAAAATTCATCGGAGACAGCTAAATGCATGAAATCATCCACATCCCAATCTTCAAGATAATGGGCAAGCCACATTCTGTCATCGATGTTAAGTTGAGTTTTTCTTGGCTTTGGAAGTTCATGCCAAGGCTTTAAACCTTGCCTATGCCTATTATTATCACTTTATCAGCTAGAGTAATTTTAATACCTGCAATAAATAAAGAATTTCATATATTTTTATAATCACTTAAAACTATTTCGATATAAGTAAACATGTAAGCTGCAAATGGGGGGGCTAAGGTTTTTTGGACCCCTTACAGGCACCCTAATATATATATATATATATATATATATACACTAGTCAATGATTCATTCTTCGAAAACCGAATTGTTATAAGGAACAACAATACAAATGCAGGAAACAACATTTTCACTATTTATTTAAACGACTAAACGAAGAATATTTTGTCTCCAAATTTATGTTCGAGGAGAAGACAAACTAAACTATTCTTTGCCGTTGCTAGATATACTTGTTACTGGGGGTGCTTCGTCTTTTACTACGTCTTTGTATAGAAAAGCTACTTTTAAGGGCCAAGGTACAAATTTTTCCAGCTTTGTTTTTGATAAATATAAACTTAGCTCAGTTAATACATTAATTTATAGAGCTTTTAATTTATGTTTAAATTATCAAGTTTTCCATAATGAAATAGTTTTCCTTAGAAAGTATTTTTGTGACAATATTTATCCAGGTTATATTTTCGATAAATTACTAAAGAAATTTTAGACAAATAACACAGCTCAACAAAAAAAAATTTTTGTTTCGTTGCCGAGGAAATTCGTACGAATTTAGTATATTTTGGGGTTGCTGAATTCCAAAATGAAAGTAGTTTTTCCGATTTGGCTCTAGTTCTTGAGATAATGAATACCCTCAATTAATAGGAAACGTAACCATAACGCGTGAATATGGGAAACTACCGGAACATTCTAGATGGTGAGACACGCGAATATTCTTAGTTTACTCCGCGATCATTCTAGAATATTCCCCCTCCGTATATAAGTCATCGGCCACCCAATCAGTAAGTAGGCTCCGCCTGAACATTAAATTTTTTGCATTTTTACGTGTTTCAATGGGGTACCAATTATCTCATAAATTAGAGCCAATCTAGCAAAACCGATGTCATATTCGGAATCAGCACCACAAAGTTACCCCAAAATCACTCTAATATGATTGGCAATAAAATGAGTGTTGACCAGTGATAATTTACTCCTGCACAAAAACCAGTAAATATGCCTAAACAAATAAAATAGTGTATTTGAATTTTCCCTATTTGAGTCACTCTAATTTTAACATAACAAAATTATAAAGCAAAACTATAAGAAACTGTTAGCCTTTGTTAATCCTCTTAAAAATTCTCATTTTTTAATTTTAAGGATAGGTGTTCAGAGCGGACGAGGTCTCCTGTTATTTATTAATATATTCGCGATAGCTGCCGAGTATCGTACGTTGGTAGTACACGGCTTCAATTCACGCTCCGTGTGGATCAACACAGGAGGGTATCAACGAAAGTAATAATTTTAAAATAAATCAAACCCATAACATTTTGGATCCACGATTGATAGAGTCCTTCTATATCAGTGGTTCCCAAACTTTCTCCTTCGTTACCCAAATTCTTGATATCCTCCGTCCGTATTACCCCCTCCAAAGAAAGCACACAAAATAACGAACTATTTTACACAGAAATACACACTCATACGTACATACACACACAATATATACTGTATATATATATAATAATCTATATTATAATGGAGCTAAGTGCGATATATGTAACCAAAAGATTTTTTAAGTAAATCCTTTGCAAGGTGCCAGCCCCCTTCCCCCCTTGGGGGTAATGGGGGAAGGGTGGGGGTAAATGGGGGAGAGGGTGGGGATAATGGGGAGGGGTGGGATAATGGGGGAGGGGGTGGGGTTAATGGGGAAAATCAGAAAAAAAAATGATAACCAACATCGATTCCGGTCAGGCAGATCATGTTTATCACAACTAATGGAATACTATAACAATATTATTGATGCACTCGAAACAATGAAAACTATGATTTGGCGGACCGCAGGGCCCCCAATTACTGTCGGTTCAGTTATTTGGATAATAAAACTATAGAAATGAAAGCAGACATGAAAATCTTAAGCTTCAAATCCGAGCTTATTGTATTAAGATTTGTGAAGCTTTAGATTTTCATGGCTGCGTTCTTTTCTGTAGTTTTATTGAATGAATAATTGGTTTGCCAGTAACTGGAAGGCCGCAGGCACCCCAATTACTGAGGCCCAAGGTGAGAGGAATAGGAATGATATCCAGATAAGGGCTACTGATGTTCAAAATAAAATACGCCGTAGGCCCACAATTCAGCCGAAGCACCGCAGATCTAGCAAAAGTGGCGCGTAGCGCCGACCTTTTGCTAGTAATAATAATAATAATAATTTTATATTTATAAACTTGATAAATATATTTTTTCTTTTTTTTTAACTGTCGCCTCCATTCCACCAGAAAAATCATTCATTACCCCCCCGCGGGTAATTTACCCATAGTTTGGGAACCACTGTTCTATATTAACAAAATGAAACCCTCGCTTAATAATTATGGCAATGCTATTAAGTTAAAAATGTTCGGATCCCACGTAAAGCTGTAGGTACCCTCCGTCATTTGACCTTAGATGTTGCAAAGGAGGTTAAACAACCCTATCTTTACACTTTGTACATATTGTTAGAAATATTTAGATTTAATTATTTAACTGTCTTTATAATATGTTTTGTAACTACTGAAGATGGAGGTGGTTGAACTTCTGAAACGTTTAGTCATGTAAATAAATAGTGAAAATGTTGGTTCCTGCAATTTTATTATCTTCCTTATATATATATATATATATATATATATATATATAAACATCTAATCATCTGAAAAAAATACTGGATTATATTTTCGCTATATGTTGCATGCATTTTTTTCATTTTTTTCAACAATATTTTAGCAAAGAGCGCTATAATTAAGC
This sequence comes from Bathynomus jamesi, assembly GCA_023014485.1. Classification (NCBI taxonomy): domain Eukaryota; kingdom Metazoa; phylum Arthropoda; class Malacostraca; order Isopoda; family Cirolanidae; genus Bathynomus; species Bathynomus jamesi. Next base: position 83,695 of record JAJOZX010008649.1, read on the forward strand.
TGAGCAAATTTTACACGACCATTTTTTTTACGTAGAATCGAGACAATAAATTTGATACGTAACCTCTAATCTTTGTCCTTTGGAAGTAGAAAGTGTAAAAGAGGAGAGAGACTCAAACGAAAGCTTCGAAATTTCCTGTCAAAGTTTAGAAAATCTTTGCAAGAATTGAAAACTGTTAATTTTATGATTTCAATTTTTTTTTTTTGTTTACGTAACTTTGTTTTAATTTCTTTCTTCCTTTTTTTAACCTCTTTTTCCTTATTTGTTTTTATTCTTCTGTTTGTTACGTTTTTGTCCTTATATTTAATCTCTCTCTCTCTCTCTCTCTCTCTCTCTCTCTCTCAGAGAGGCAGGTTTTACTTCAGTTATGGAAGGTCACGTTGAACTTTCTTTAACTGATATAATTTTTAATTATATGCATTAATAGTATTTGACAAAGCTGGGCACAAACCGTTAATCCGTTAATCGTTAATTAACGAAGTTAACTTTTTCGTTAACGATTTAACTTTTAAGTTAACTTTGAAAATCATTATCGGACTAATTAACTTCCGTTACATTTAACTTCCGTTAACTCAAGTCCGTTAACCCAAAAAATTCATAAATAAACGTTTAAAAGTTTATATTATTTTCAGTGCTGAGCAGGTGCGCAATTAATCCGCCACTGTTAATAGTGATGAACGAATTTCCATTTCCGCAGTGCAAAATCAGGCGTAATATTTGTTTCCGTCGCCACAATTTGTGTCTTACCAAATATGGTAGTTATTTATGACATTGGTTTGAGCAAAACATGGTCGACTGTAAAATCAGGCGGAAAGATTTGCCATTTGAGTTGAATGTTTCAACTTCTTTCAAGAAATATCACGAGCATTTTAAGGCACTTTCAATAATATATATGTAACAATTACAACAAATAACTACATTCGTTTCATTTGCAGTCTGTCTCTTGCGCAACATGTTTGTGCTAGTGAATATTTAAAAACAATCGTTGTCAAGTAAGTCATGTATATTTATAATATGTCTGTGAGTACCTTATTAGTAGTCTCCTTGATACATTTCAAGAACCATAAAACTGATCAGGTAAGATTTCAATTCTCATGTCACTTTGTTCTCTATGGGCAAGGACATCCTGAGGGCCAAGAGATCATCCCTGTCTGATGAAAACTTTGATATGCTAATTTTCATGAAGGGCAACATGCATCTCATGGACAAAATGGAGAACGAGAAGAAGAGGGAAAATTAAATTATATATATATTGTGTTTTTCATTTTTTTTATAATAAAAGTTAACGTTAACGGTTTATCGTTAACTTCCGTTACATGTTTAACGAATTAACGGATTAACGGTTAACGAAGTTAACTTTTTGGTTAACGGATTAGCGGTTAACGAAGTTAACTTTTTGGTTAACGGTGCCCACCACTGGTATTTGATATATATCAGTGGCGTCCAGTCAGAGTAAGCGGATTCCCCGTCGATATTTGGTAAAGACCGAAATATTCTTTTATTTCGCACTTTGTCTAAATCTTAGCAGGCAATCCGAGGATTACCTGCATAGGATTAATCAAGGTCCAAAGTAAAGTGTTATTTCGGACCGTGCATGGAACAAGGATCTCTTCTGGGATAATTAAATCCACTATAGTCCGAATAAGTAATGGTAAATGACAAATACCATAGTTTTTCTTTTTCATGATGCTAACCCGACGTGGGCAACGGGTCACTCGCAAAGAGGTCCCATAAATATAGCTTCCCTCACCAGCTATCTGCAAAGCAGACAGGATCCAGCTTTGGGACATGGATCTAGGGTTTAAAGCAGCCTAGCTCTGCTACATTTAGAACCTCAATATAAGCAAAAGACTCGCTGCCTTCACGTCACCTTGAATACATCAAAGAAAAAGGGGTATCTTGAAACGGACATGTTATGTGCCTTGAAAAGTGGACGCTCAATTCTACCAGTTGAGGTTTAAGTTTTGGTTTTTGGCTAAAAATATAATAGTTACCCCTTTTTATTTGATGTATTCAATCTGACGTGAAGGCAGCGAGTCTTTTGCTTATATTGAGGTTCTAAATGTAGCAGAGCTAGGCTGCTTTAAACCCTAGATCCATGTCCCAAAGCTGGATCCTGTCTGCTTTTGCAGATAGCTGGTGAGGGAAGCTATATTTATGGGACCTCTTTGCGAGTGACCCGTTGCCCACGTCGGGCTAGCATCATGAAAAAGAAAAACTATGGTATTTGTCATTTACCATTACTTATTCGGACTATAGTGGATTTAATTATCCCAGAAGAGTTCCTTGTTCCATGACGGTCTGTGAGTATCATAAAAAACTCAGGGGACCATTCTGAGTTCATTCCCATATATATATATATATATATATATACTGCTCAGTTTTGACGTCCCCATATAAAAGGAAGAAATTAATAAACTAGAAGAAACGCAGAGACATTTCACAGCCAAGACTGATGGTTGCAAAGAACTCAACTACTGGGAAAGACAACGTAAACTAAATCTGTACTCCCTGGAAAGAAGAAGAGAGGTACATCATAATCTACATATGGAAAATGATCGAAAAACTGGTACCAAACCTCAAACTGAACCCAATTACTATCCAAACAACACTGGAAAATAGAAAAGGCAGAATGTGTAGTGTTCCCAAATTAAAGGCCCGATAAGGGACTTCCTCAACTCTGAAGGAAAATAGCTTGGTTGTCATGGGGCCAAGACTTTTCAAACCAGCTTCCAAAGGACCTCAGAAACATTTGAGGGGTCAAAGATGAAGTCCTCAAGAGAAGACTAGATGCCTGGCTCAGGACGGTACCAGATGAGCCGGGTGTACCTTGCTATGTACGGTGGAGAGCGCAAAGAGCAACTCTCCTCCACCAAGCAGCAGGACTAGAGGCGGGACCACCAGCTTGACTTTCATGTGAAGAAAGACCGACGCACGGAACCCAAACAAGGTTAACAAGGTGTGTGTGTATATATATATATAACATACTGTATAATTTGATACTTGTTTCACTGTGATATTTATTATGTATGATAATTAGAATATTTTTAACTGGCATAAATTTAGGAAATAAAACATCGCCTTACCTTGTTTACTTATACATGAACTCTATTCATCTTGGTTTTAATGCAAATCCTTCAATTACTTTGTCGTGCAACGTTTTATTCTTCTCTAGCGATATTACAATTTCTTTCTCTGCGGCAATTCTTGCTAAACTAGACAGCCTTTCCTCTGACATGGTATTCCGTAGGTACGTCTTCATTCTGTTAAGCGTTGAAAAACTTCTTTCCGTTGACACACTGGTTACAGGGATTGTCAAAAGGACCAGAATTAATTTGATCATTTCAGATAAGGCTGTTGTAAGTCCAAGGTCAAGACAAAGCTTGAAAATTTCGGAGCAAGTGTGGTTTACGTCCCCCCTGTGGTGCCTAGTGTAGTTTACGTTCCCCTACATTATCCTAGTTTAGTTTGCGTTCCCCAACTTTGTCCGCGCGTACCTAATCAAATAAAACGTTAAAACTAACGAAAATATTACGACTTAACCTAACCAATCGTCAGTTTATATATATATGTGAGGTGGAGAGCGCAAGAATCCAACTCACTACTTCACCAGGCCAACTCGAGAGGAGGGGCGACAAGCTTGACCTTCGCGAAATGAGAAATCATCGCGCGGAACCTTTGTAAGGTTGTAAGGTTGTATATATATATATATATATACAGGGTGTTTCAGGAGGAAAGGTCAATACTTCGGGGGGTGATAGTATCGGCCATTGTGAGAAAAAAAGTTCATATGAACATGTGTCTAATTCTGAATGGTTACGGAGATAGAGCTGTTTCAATCTGATGCGCGCGCAGCTCTTCCTCCCCCCGCGGTGGTCCCATTCAATGGCCACCAAGGTCTCCAGACCTCTCTTCGTTAGATTATTGTTTGTGGGGGTGGATGAAAAGTCAAATTTACAAAAGAAAGGTGGATACACGAGACGAATTGCTCGCGCGCATTTTGGATGCTGCTGCCCGCATAAAGGAACGTCAAGATCAACTCAGACGAACAACGCGCGAGTTGCAAAGTGCATTGAGGTTGACGGTGGGATTTTCGAAAACGTATTGTAAACTGTAACAAATTTGTAATTTCTGTATCTGATACCATTCAAAATGCCAATGTTTAAACATTAAATGTTAGAAACAGTAATTGGTTTCTCTTTCTTGATTACCATTAACAATGCTTTTGTATTTGTAGATTCAAACAGCTCTATCTCCGTAACCATTCAGAATTAACACATGTTCATATGAACTTTTTTTCTCACAATGACCGATACTATCACCTCCCGAAGTATTGACCTTTCCTCCTGAAACACCCTGTATATATAAATTGACGATTGGTTAGGTTCAGTCGTAATATTTTCGTTAGTTTTAACTTTTTATTTGATGGATTCATTTAAAAAATGTCTCCTAAAGATCCTAGTGTAGTTTACGTTCACTAACTTTGACCTAGTGTAGTTTGTGTCCCCTTTTGCGTCAGGGGGACGTAAACTACACTTGCTCCAAAATTTCTTTTGCATGTTTGCACTGACAAAAATCGGAGTCCTGATAGATGTATTTCAATTCTGACGTTAAAGCTTTTACGTTAAATAGATTACTGTACTTATATTCAAGTGCTTCTATTAAGTTTTGGGGGAAATTTTCTTTATATACTGCAAACATTAATGAATTCAACAACTCAAAAAATGAGAACTCCTGAATGCATTCAAATCGTTTCTTCAAGGCTGTTACAGAGGTATTCAGAATGCTAAAGTAAATTTCTTTAAAGTCTGTCACTTTTCCTCCGAGTTTCTTAGTAGGGGGAAGAATGGTCGGACAACTTACTATGTCACGTGTCTTTTTAAAAATTTCATTATAACTTTTGTCGTTGATTTTTCCTTCCAGAAAACTAATAAAATCATTAATTTTCTTTTTTGCAAATTCCATGTCCACTATCCTGCACTGTAAAACATCAAATAGTTTTTCAGCATTGCTCAGTAATTCTTCAAAGCAGCAAATATAAAACATAAATAAAAAGTCATCTAGTTTTGCGTAAAGGTTTTCAGCCTGGTTTAAACTATCTTCATCGCACGAGATTTCATCATTCAAAATGTCGTACCACCTCGCATGCAACGCGTTGACGTCACCACGTGACGTCATACTAATAGCTCTGTTTCGACGCAGATGTGACAGATTTTATATAAAATGAACACTTTCCATATGTTGTGTATTAAATTTCCTAAAATTTACCGTACTATGCAAAAGTAGAATATATACAAATACCCAACTGTCAGTATGATATGCAAATATTGTTTTAAAATGTTTAGTAATTCAAGATAATAACATATATTCGGCACAGCAGCAAGTCGTCAGGCAGAAACGAATTTGCTTGACTTCGAACATTAAAAACTTGGTTATTCGGTGGATACAAAGTAATAAATCAATTAAAATACTAATTAACTTTACATATAGTGAATATCCAAATGACTTTATAACATTATAAATAAATCATAATATTTACATCATAACATGTTTCAAAGAGAGACGTCAGGCTTAAAATTGCCTGACAAGACGTGGAATTGTGCATTTTTATGCGAGTTGTAAGGCTTTGTTATTTGAGAAGATGCCTAATAATACAGTAATAATTAATTAACTTTATGTACAGTCACAGTGTATATACAAATAGCTATATAATCTTATTTATAAATCCTAACATGGTCATTATAACATTTTTTATAAAGTAAAGATATCTGACTAAAATGTTTTTGCGACATATCTTCCCTCTCTTCCCGCGTCTCTCTCCCAGAGTCCCCACCCTCACTGGGAAAATGGGGTTTAGATGATAGATGGATGGATGGAAATTTTTAGCCTGACATCTTGACAAGAGATGGGATTGTGTATTGTCAGTTTTTATGTTAGTTTTTTAAGTCCCTAGCAGAAGAAATAACAGGTGAGGCTCAGCCTGACCTGCTTGACCCCCTCCGTCGCCACTGATATATATATATATATATATATATATAATGACCAACCTCTCAAGAACAAAAGTCGTAAATTCATTAATAATTGTATTTAAGCTGCACTATCGCTTCATTAATTATTCCTTTTCTTTAAAATCATTTACCTTATGCTTACCTTCTGAGCACCTTCAATTAAGCAAAATAGCTGACAATAACTATGAGAAATTTTTGTCTGAATTATAACGTCTGAATTATAACTTCTATTTTTGAGAAATTACTCGGAAATAGATCCTAATTAAATAACCGAATTTTTTAATAAATTAAAAATGTTTTTTAAAATGTTATTTTAATTTGGAAAGGTAAATCATTATTAATTTCTTATTTTACACTAATGGATAATTTATTAACTAAAATAGATTTTATTGTTACTATATACAGTAATTTCTTTTTTACAGTTTAGAATTTATGAATGAAACACACTCCCACTAATGAGGCAATCAAAATTATACATTAGAATGAGAATATGAACTATAGCCACCTTTTTTACCATTTTAAGTCAAACTTTGTAAATAAGTCGGTTTTTCTTGTACGACCTGCTTTTTTTAGGTTAGGTTATGCTATGCTATGCTAGGTTAGGTTAACCTAACCTAAAACAAATCAGAGGGTGTGTAAAATCTCGGGAAGCACGAGTGACGACTTATTTGACTTCGATTTTTTTTTAATTAAATTAAATTCAAAAAATAATTATTGTATACGTTAAATAAAAGCTTTCTCTAAACTTTCTTATGGAACCATCTCTACCTTAACACGAGCGAAAGCGATTAAAAATTTGAAAATATAAAATATATACATAACCTGTTCGACCTAGGTACTGGGAAAGAATGGTCACGGACGAAAAGTTACACAAATGTTCGACTAACTTGGGCATTTATGTATATTAGAAGTAAAAGAACTAAACGTAATTATTTTGAACGTGTACAGACCAGCAAACACAACCAAAAAATAAAACGTTAAAATCATTTAAAACCCAAACATCAAATATGTTGTGGGGATTTTAACTTTCCGTTCATAACATGGAAGAAAAATTATGAAGTTATATGTATTGAGAAGCTTCACGGTAACATTCGAAAAGACGATAAGGCAAGAATTCTATTAGATATTATTGTATATAGAATTATGCCCTTACTCAGGAAATATGTGTAGCAATTCGAAGAGAGAACGTTTTGGATTTAATTTTGACAAATGACAATGCATAATAAATAAAAAATGTAACGCAAACCATTCTTTCTGATCGTAAGCTAATCGATATACAAATAAAATCTGAACCCAGAAGACCAAAAATTCAGCCAAGAGAGATGGAACGAATATTTGAAGGGGTAGCCGGAAAATTGTCGATCTGCGCAATGTCGACATGTATAATGTCGATATTAAAACGTTAGTTTAAATTAGGTCAGGTTAGGTTAAATTGAGTTAAGTTAGGTTTGGTCTGGTTGGTTAGGTTAGTCATTTTCATTGAAAATCTGAAATGTGGCTTGAAATCTTAAAGTCACATACTTGCATGAATTATGAAATACTTTATGACATTCGATTTTGTCCATGTGACGCATTTGAAGGATTAAATATGAATTTATTGAAAGTCGATTGGGCGAGTATAAGTGCAGAACTAATGGGAGTAGATTGGGAATTGCTACTTCAAGAAGGAACTCCAGAACAAATACTACTAAAAATAGAAAATCAAACTACACCAATATTGTTGAAACACGTTCCGAAGAGACAAAAGAAAAATGTAGCAAATTCGAAAGAAAAATCAGAATACTACTTAGACAATGGAAACAAACGTTAAATATGCACGGATGTAAAACTGAAGCAAGGAAACTCAAACTAAAAGAAAAACTACACGAAATAGAACTGGACCTAAAACAACTATGCATCCACAAGACAAAAGAGGAGGAAATCAAGGTAGCAGTAAACATAAAAGATAATCCAGCATACTTTTACGCCCTTGCAAAAAGAAAGAAATGTAATGTAAAGAGGCATTGGTCCGTTAAAAGGTAGTGTAAATGAACACACAAATGACCTAGGAGAGATGAGCGAATTCCTTAAGGAACAATTCAATTCGGTGTTCGGCCCCCCCTAAGTCCGAGATGAAAATAGAAAATCTGGATGATTTCTTTGGCATAGATACAAATCAGTTAAGAACAAGTACGGACACGAATCTATTAATGGATTTTGGATTCTTGGAAGAGGCTCTCTCACAAATACGAGAAAATTCAGCACCAAGGCCAGACACATGGAATGTCACGTTCCTCAAGAAATGCAAAAAGTGTACAGTCAAGCCACTATATTTACCCTGGAGGAAATCACTAGACACAGGACGAATTCCACTCCCATTAAAGGTTGCGAACATTGCCCTCTTATTCAGTGGAGGCAATAGAACAGTATCCAAGAATTATCGGCCTGTAGCTCTCCCCCCCCCCACCTTATAAAGTGCTTTAAACGTGTAATTAAAGACAAAATACTTACTATCCACAAGAAAATAATTTATTCACTCCGAACCACCATGGCTTCAAGGCTGGAAGATCATTTCTATCACAGTTATTAGACAACCAAGACAAAATACTAGAAACATTGTGTGGAGGTCAAAATATTGATGTAATATATGTCGATTTTACTGAAGCCTTCGATAAACGTGACCATGGAATTATAGCGCACAAACTTAAAAATATAGGAATTACTGGAAAGTTGGGACGAGGGATATTTAATTTTGATTCAAAGAACACAGAGTGGTAGTGAAAGGAGTTAAATCTGAAATCTCGGAAGTTGTCAGCTCCGTTCCACAAGGTGCAGTATTGGTTTCCTCGCTGTTTATAATAATGATTGTAGACACTAATGCGGATATTAATAACAGCGCCGTATCATGTTTCGTGAATAACACAAAGATATGCTAGGAAATTTCAATTAGAGATGACATAGAAAAGTTACAAAACGACACTGAAACATTATTCAAGTGGGCAGAAGACAAAATATGAAGTGCAGCGAAGAGAAATTCAACTTAGAAGATATGATAAAAAAAAAACGAGCTCAAAATAAAGGCTACAAAACACTACAAGACAAACATATAAAACCAAACCCACAAGTCAGGAATTTTGGGCTAATAATGTCGTCGGATACAGAATTCAGAGAACACTACAACATTAAAATTACAACAGCTAGAAAAGAATGGGTATTATCTGGAGGAACTTCCATAGCAGAAAAGCAAACATTATGCTAATATGGTGGAAGAGTTTAGTCCTACCCATAAATGAGTATTGGTCAGTATTTACAAGCCCATACTGAAAACCATACATTGAAAAAACAGAGGCCATACAAAGAAATTTTATGTCTAATAATTGCAAACATAGGTGCAAAGATAGTGGAAACGAAAGATGAAGACTACTACTCCCGACTACAAACTCTGAAACTACTCCCTGAAAAGAAGACGTGAGAGAGACAATAATATACAGATGGAAAATACTCGAGGGATGTGTTCCAAACTTTAGGAATGAAATAGAAACACACCGGAATGAGAGAAGAAACAGATTCTATACTGTCCCAGCTGCGGTGGGATAAGTGACCGTGAAAATAAAGATGGAAAATATCCTTAGAATACGTGGCGAAAAACTCTTCAACACACTGATGAACGAACTGAGGAACCTCCAGCACACCAACGTAAATAATTTCAAGAACCAACTGGAGAAATTCTTGTGCAAAATCCTAAACTAGCCATGCGTAGCTGGCGACGAAGGTAGGAGGAGAGTGGAAACCAACTTTCCCCCACCAAATCCTGCAAATGAGAGGAGTGGGGAAATACTGTAGAAGGGTCGACTGCAGGTCGATCGTGAACCACCTAACCTCATATATATTTATATAGATATATATATTAACTACTGGGAAAGACTACGTAAACTAAATCTGTACTCCATGGAAAGAAGAAAAGAGAGGTACACCATAATCTACATATGGAAAATGGTCGAAAAACTGATACCAGACCGTAAACTAAACCCAATTACCATCCACACAACAATGGAAAATAGGAAAGGCAGAATGTGTAGTGTTCCAAAATTAAAGGCCCGACAAGGTACCTCTTCAACACTGAAGGAAAACAGCTTGGTTGTCAGGAGGCCAGGACTTTTTAACCAGCTTCCAAAGGACCTCAGAAACGTTACAGGGGTCAAAGTTGAAGTCTTCAAAAGAAGACGAGATGTCTGGCTCAGGACAGTACCAGATGAGCAGGGTGTACCTGGCTATGTGCGGTGGAGAGCGCAAGAAAGCATCTCGCTCCTCCACCAAATCAGGTCTAGAACCGGGGCCATCAGCTTCACCTTTGTGTAAAGGGAGACCAACACACGGATCATGAACGAGGTTAACGAGGTATATATATATATATATATATATATATATATATATATATATATATGTAGCGGATCGACAAGAAATAGACCAACAAATAGACAGACAAATCCTTTCCTTCCACGCTATCATCAAACAGTCTTGGAAAACACACGTGGACACGGATTCAGAACAATGAAAGAGTCTCTTTCTTCCCAAAAGGCGCGAACGCAAGCCCTTATCAACAAAAGGACGCGCGGACAAGGCGTCTTAAGATTTGGCGCGAAGTCATACGTCACAGGAACTACGTATAAAAGCGAGCTTCCACTCGCACTCATCCTCACTCACTCACACAGACACTCGCTTTCTACTTCGTCGAGCAGATCTCATCACGTCAACCGCCCTCCGGTTTCCCGCCGGAGGCGCGGCCTGCTACTTCCTTCAAGGCCTACAATTTATCATCAAGTAAGACCTTCTACGGACCGCCTGCAGAAGCAATCCTTCGAAGCCCAACCAGAATCACTTCGGGCCTACGGTTTACAAGGCCATCCTGTACCTCGAGAAGTAACATCACCTCAGGCCTCCGTACGAAGCCTACAACAAGCATCTCCATCATCTCGAGAGGCTTAACGGACAACGACAACTCGAGCCTACGGTAATATGTTCCTCTTCAACCCGCCTTCAACAGAGTTTACATCGTCCGGTTAAGATAAGTACCTCCTATTCTAAGTACTCTGGTGAAGCCTACATTAACCTACCGCCGAACGGAGACTACACCCCGATTCCATTCAATGTGCCAAACGCACGTGCATTCTTTATATCATTTACTAGGCCCATTCAATGTTCCATGTTGCATGCCATTTACATACCATCAATGAGTACATTACTTATTACGTGTCAATTAAGCTATTAACATTTCATCTTATTCGCTAAGTCTATGTCATAAGCATAACGTAAAACTATCAATTAATTACTGTCAATTCTTTGTTATATCACAGTGAATAAATAACGGCTTTATTTTCATAATAAAATACAAAACTATAAGGTGTCTTTTATAACCTTAATATTAATTTGCTTGGGTGTAATCCAAGCTGGTGACCCTCGCTGCCATACCTGTCACTTCCAATAGTATGGTGGCCTACTCAAATAGCCATTCTTAATTGGTGATACTGTATGACATCATAAATTATTAACCCAGCCTTATCATTAATAAGCAATCAGTCATTGCATCAATTAATCATTGCATACAATTAAATCATTATCACCTTAAACGGCTAAAAACTAGGTCCACTATATATATATATATATATAACCTTTCAACCTTTCAAATGTTCCGTGTGATGATTACACATTTCAGGAAGGTTAAGCTTGTCGCCCCTCCTCTCAAGTTGGCATGGTGAAGTAGTGAGTTGGTTTCATGTACTCTCCACCTCACAGAGCCAGGTACGCCCAGCTCATCGGGGATTGTTCTGAGCCAGGCGTCTAATCTTCTTTTGAAGATGTCCACCGCAACACCACTCGTGTTCCTGGGGTCTTTGGGCAGCTTACAGCAAAACTATATTCTTTCAGGGTTAAGGATGTTCCCTGTCTAGCCTTTAATTTGGGAACACGATACAGTCTTCCTTTTCTACTTTCCACTGTTGGTTGGGGGAGTTACAGGGTTCAGAGTAAGATTAGGGACTAGTTTCTCCATTATTTTCCAAGTGTAAATAAGGGCGTCTCTCTCTCTTCTCCTTTCCAGTGAATATAGCTTTAAGTCGCGTAACCTTTCCCAATAATTTAGTTCTTTGCACCCATTGATCTTGGCTGTGAAGCTTCTCTGAATCCCTTCTAGCTGTCTAATGTCTTCGTTTTTATATGGGCATGTTAGGACCAAGCAGTATTCCAATTTGGGTATGATCAGTGTTTTCAGTAGAGGAATCATTATATTCCTATCCCTTCGTTTAAAGGTTTTCAGTATCTGCCCAGTTATTCTCTTTGCTCTGTTTACTGCTATCTTATTTTGTGTTTCAAATTTCGCATTATCATTCATTACAACCCTAAATCTTTTGCTTTAGAATTTCTCTCAATTTTCTGTCTATTTTGAGTATAATATTCCATGGATTTTAGGTCCTCTCTTTTTCTGTACCGTAACAGCTGAAATTTCTCGGTGTTAAACTTCATATTGTTGTCTTCCGTCCACTTGTAGATTCTGTTCATGTCGGTTTGTATATATATATATATATATATATATATATATATATATATATATATGGATGAATTTCACACTTAAACACGTGATGAATGAATAATGCAAACCTACAACGAAAAAGAAAAAAATATTCCAAGGTCTTTCGTGTATTCATCAGTACACCTCGTTGTATTCCCTGATGAGTTGTACTGCTGAATACACAAAAAGCCTTGAAATATTTTTTTTCTTTCCTTGTGGGTTTGCATTTTATATATATATATATATATATATAGGGTGGGTAAAAAAAAAGTGACCCCTTAGAGGTAAACTGTCATATTAAAAAAGTAAGGGGACTAGGGCTTCCAAACTTCATAGATGCTTACTTTAGTATGTTGTTCTTCTTAATTGAGAAGTTGCTCGATGTGTCCCCCTTCCTGCTCAACGCAGGCCTCCAAACGTGGACGCCACTGATCAATACACCTGTTTACATATCGTTGAGACACCTCCTCCCAGCCGAGCATAATTCTTTCGCGTAGTTCATCTATGTCTCTTATATTGGTAAACTTTGGACTTCAGGGGTTCCCAAACACCATAATCTAGTGGTGAAAGATCAGGACTACTAGCCGGCCACATATTGGGTTCGATAAAATCTGGTGTTTTGTTCTCAAGGAATATGACAGTTTGGCATGCTCTGTGAGCAGGGGCTCCATCTTTTTGGAAAGTATATCTTTCACTCTAACTGATATTCGACGAATTAGTGGTGAAAGATATACTTTTCACCAAGAAAAGAGAGCACGCCAAACTGTCGCATTCCTTGAGAACGAAACACCGGATTTTATCGAACCCAATATGTGGCCGGCTAGTAACCCCGGTCTTTCACCACTAGATTATGGTGTTTGGGAAGCCCTGAAGTCCAAAGTTTACATCCCTGGTACCAATATAAGAGACATAGATGAACTACGCGAAAGAATTCTGCTCGGCTGAGAGACGGTGTCTCAACGATATGTAAATAGGTGTATTGATCAGTGGCGTCTACGTTTGGAGGCCTGCGTTGAGCAGGAAGGGGGACACATCGAGCAACTTCTCAATTAAGACGAACAACATGCTAAGGTAAGCATCTATGAAGTTTGGGAGCTCTAGTCCCCTTACTTTTTTTAATATGATAGTTTACCTTTAAGGGGTCACTTTTTTTTACCCACCCTGTATATATATATATATATATATATATATATATATATCAGTGGCGGATGGTGACTGCGTGAATTGGGTATGCGGAAGATCATGTGGAGTAAAATTAATAACTGAAATTCATGTTAACTTAGTTATTAATAAATCTTAATAGTAATATGGTAAGCATACGCAATCCACCTTCTCAATATTACACTAAACACTTGGAGAATTTAGGTGAACTGTAAAAAATCTAACACCAATTTCCTACGGGCTCCTTTAAGCATCGAACTTATTTATACATAAACTCAAGTCTTCTTTTTGGAGAAAAATAGTGAACAATAACGTCCTCTTTTAGGAACTTCTTTGCTTCACATGTATAAGCCGGGGGCCATGGCAACATAGGGCCCGCCCACCTTACCATATATGGAGGGTGTTCTGTCCACAGACCGCACACTCTCAGCCCTGATCTCTCTCCCTTTTTCATTTGATTTGGCATGGGGTAAACGTAATTTTATATTCCCATAGTAGGGGAGAATAATATATATATATATATATATATATCGCCGCACCGCAATACTGAAATTTCGCGCCTCAAACAAGCTCTTGGGACGCTTCTATCGCTCAGTACAAAAATTTTACCGAATGGTAGTGAGTCACTAGTGAAGACAATCTGAACAACTGAATTGAAGTAGCTCATTTCTCATCTCGACTAGTGTAACAGTCGAGCGCGGAATTAAGGGATAGGGCATCTTTTTCGTCTCGACTAAAATTGAGAGAGGGAGACAAAGCGTTAAACAAACATTAATTTACAGAAAATCTATTGGGTGTGCGGCGCACACCTAGCACACCCTGAATATACGCCCCTAATAATAACCAAATTAAAGAATAATAACCTGTTGAACCAGATCTGTCATGATAAAAAAAAAAAACCTCAAAATTTCCGACCAACTTTCCTTTTTCATATCTACATTACATGAATAATAGTTTAACCTTAAAACTGAAAAAACTGAACTGATAAGGGAACCTAATTAGTATTCCGAAAGTCTTCATTCGAGAATAATTCAAATTAAACTTAAAAGGAATTGAGAATTTAGCGATAAAATTAGGAGCTATATAAATTCGTTAATAAAAGGAAAGGTTTATAACACATTAAAATGAAAGTGACATTTGCTCGTAACATTCAATAAGGTAATCACTTTACGACATGGTTAAAAGTACAAAATTATTATGATAATAAATAATCAGTCAAGCGAAAGAAAGTGCATTTTTTTACTCTGTTTTGAAATATGATATATTGCAGAGTACAGTGAAAATTTTGTTTCTGACTAAATTTCATGTTTTCTTTGTAATGTTTCTCGCTCCAAATTGCATATTTAAATCACAGAACAAAAGAAGGTTGTTTCAAGATTTATCAACGAATATGTTATAGATACTTTTAGTTTCGTACTTGAGCTTAACCTAAAAAGGCATTCAAGAGCGAAATGTTTTATTTTATTTTATTTCTGTTTAAGGTGCTGCAACCCTGCTGGATTATTGGCACTAAGACTAAAAAGGAAATGAAAAAAGACCTCTACCACTTCAAGTTGGACCCTTTAATGAGATTCTTGGTCAAAAAATCCCTTACGACGTCGGGTGAACGGGTTTTAACCTAAGTGTGAATTTTTTAAATGTCTCTGGATTGTTTCCTTACTCGCTTTTGGTTCATTCGGGGTTTTTTTTCCCAGGTAAAAATGTAAATAGAATAATAAACGTAAATGTAAATGTAATAATGGAAGTAATAATTGTGGAAATAAATATAAATGCAATAAATGTAATAACAAAGGTAATAAAATTAATAAAATGAATGTAATAATTAGTGTAAAGGTAATAATACTAAATGTTAAAAAACGTAAATGCAATAATAAATGCAGTAATTATGTCAAAATAATAGAATCTGTATGTATAGAACAAGAAGATAGTATTAATTTGTGCGAATGTACTTATAAGCGGGACCCTTTAATAAAAAAAATGCCCTTCTGGGGTTGGGGAACGGGATCTAGCCTAGGTGCGAATTTCTTAATGGTCTCTGGATTGTTTCCTTCTCGCCTTTTTCATTCGTTTTTCGGTTTATAATTTCTGTATAATAAACAACAATGTAATAATCAATGTAATAATAAATTTATAATTTCTATAATAAATAATAATGCAATATTAAATGTAATAAATTTATTAATAAATGTAATAATTATATAAAAAAATAATAGAATCTGTATGTATAGAACAAGAAGATAGTTTTAAATTTGTGCGAATGTACTTATAAGCGGGTCCCTTTAATTTAAAAAAATACCCTTCCAGTGTGGGGAGAACGGGATCTAACCTATGTGCGAATTTCTTAATGGTCCCTGGACTGTTTTCCCTCTTGTTTTTGGTTCATTCGTTTTTCTGTATCCACCCAATGCCAGTGGGCATCGAAACTGTTGTGGAAATAAACTCTGTCTATTAGAGTGGGTTTTTATTATCATATTTTGACCTTCACGTAGAAAAAAGTGAAGTTTTTTGCAAGTATCCGCTTTCTTTGTAAGTTTGTACCCTTTCCAGAAAACTTCTTTGGGGTACATTTGCAAAAGCCAATTTGTTGTTAGTGGTCTGAATAGAAAAGTCAAAACTCACTCTTACAGGGTGATAAATTAAATAGGAACTTTGCTGAGATGCTATCAAATCAAAAGTTAAACCCACTTGGTGAATAAAATCCTTGATCCAGCCACTAAAAGGTATTGGGTACGGATGTAGTCTATAAAATTGAAAATTATAAAATCTATTAATACAAGTTTTAGTTGGGTGTGAATCAAACCTTAACATTTTAGTAGCATACCTAGCACCTAACAGTTTCCTTCTATAATGCAAGGGCATAATGTTTACTTCAGCTTCTAAATAATCAACTTTTGTGCATTTGAGAGCTCTCAAAGCCAGTCTAATATATTTATACTATATTCTATCTAGCTTCAGTAAATTGGTTTTAGAACAGGTATGGTACAAAAAACACCCATAGTCTAATTTGCTACGTACCAAAGATTTATATAACATCAACAAAGTTGATCTACTTAAACCCTAAACTGAATTAGAAAAAAAATTTAATATAGAAATAGCTTTCACACAAGCTTCCTCCAGGTATTGAATATGCTTAGACCAAGTCAAACCCTGATCGAAAACTATTCCCAGATATCTATAACTTGAAACATACTGAACAGGATTTCCTGATAAATATAATGTTAAATCATCATTCCTCCATGATCTCTTTGAGAAAATCATACATTTTGATTTGGAAGATGAAAATTTTAAGCCCCATTCCTCTGACCATTCACTAATATGACTTAGGACACCTTGCATCACATATGTCAGAAAATTCAAATCATCCCCACCCACCCACAAGGCACAGTCATCAGCATACATGGAATAACTGATACTGTCATTGATTCCTTCAAATAAATCATTAATCATCAAGGAAAATAGCGTTGGACTTAGGATACTTCCCTGTGGAAGGCCAATTTCAACATTAAAGCTATTGGAAATGTGATTTCCAACTAAAACTCTAATCCGGCGGTTAGAAATAAAATTTTCGATAAATCTTGGAAGATGGCCTTTTAACCCAGATTTATACAGTTTTTTAAGTAAACCATGATGCCAGACAGTTTCATAAGCCTTTTCAATATCAAGGAACACAGTCAAGACATATTCATTTCTCAAAAAAGACTCCCTTATATCATTCTCTAATCGAACAAGGCTATCTATTGTTGAAAATCTATGCCTGAACCCACTCTGAAACTGAGACAAAACATTATTTTCTTCTAAAAATTTCATAAGTCTAAAAGATACCATTTTCTCCATAACTTTACACAGACAACTTGTTAATGCTATAGGCCTAAAAGATGTAGGGTCAGTAGAAGGTCTACCTGGCTTATACAGAGGGATTAAAATACTCTCTCTCCAGCAATCTGGGAAGACATCTCGTAACCATAAAAAATTATAAAACCTTAGTAAAATTTCTTTATTTTGTGGGGTCATATTAGATAGAAAAGGATATACAATATTATCTCTACCAGGAGCTGTTAGTTTAGTATCCTTAAGAATTCTTTCCAGTTCATATATGGTAAATGAAGAGTTGTAAGTAGTATCACTTGATTCAGAATGAATAGGGACAAACTCAGATTCCACCATATGATAGACAAAAGGTTCACTATAAAAGGAGAGGCTACTGGTGTTTGAAAAACTGCTGCCTAAAATCTGGGCAGTGTCAACTGGCTCAGCACATAAAACACCTTCTGACTTTAAAACCAAAGAACCCCTAGATCCCCTATTGGCACTAAAACGCTGTATTTTATTCCAAACCTCACTCACTCACTGTGGAATGTGATGATACAGAATGTACAAAATCCCTCCTTGAGTTCCTCTTAGATAGTCTGACAACCCTACGAGCCAATGCTTTTGCTTTTTGATAGATGACCAATGTTTCTTGTATGGGATTACCAACAAAAAGCCTAAATGCTCTCTTTTTAACTCTAAGAGCTTCAGCACAGGTATCATTCCACCAGTATTTACTATATTTAAAGTCCACTGTTGACGAAGAGCGGGGAATATATTTAGATGCACAAGCAATGAGCGAGTTTGTTATATTACAGCAATTTTCATCAGTACTTCTACAAAAATCAACTGGAGGAAGAGAGAGATTGGCTTCAAAAGTTAATAAAGAACTACCTATCTTCCATTTTGGCCTCTTAAAAACGAACAACTCCTCAAAAGTGTCAAGAATAATGGGGAAATGATCACTGTCATATAAGTCTGGTAACACAGTCCAAGATAGTTGCTGAAATAAACCAGAAGAGGCAACTGTTAAGTCAATGCTTGAAAAGTATCCCTAAATTCAGCACAAAGTTGGACTGGAGAGTTCAAAACAAATAAATCTAGATCAGTAAACAGTTCTGCCAGTAAGTTACCCTTAATACAACTATTTTGTGAGCCCCAGGAGACATGATGGCTATTGAAATCTCCCATCAGTAGGATTGGTTGTGGCACTTTCAAGAGGACACTCTCAAATTCCTTTCTTGTAAGATTCAGATGTGGAGGTAGATAAATGGAACAGACAGTAAAAGACACTGACCTAAGGTGAATTCTGGCTGCCACAATCTCAAAATCCGAACAAATTTCAACAAGAGAAAAAGGGATGGAGTTGTGTATCCCTAGAAGGACACCACCACCCTGCCTAGTCCTATCTTTACGAACGCAAGTATATCCCTTCAATCCAATAGTAGCATCATGACAAAGATAAGTTTCTTGCAAAGCAAGGATAGTAGGTTTGTGGTCACTTATCAAGGTCTGAAGGAATGGATATATTTTATGAAAGCCCCTCAAATTCCACTGACATAACAAACATGATGAATAAAAGTGGTAAAAAGAAATTAATCTCCAAAGAGAATCCTAAAACCATCCCTGCTATCTATTTGACTCTTTGGTATTCCTTGTTTCCCTAGCATGAGGGCCAATTTGGTAACAATTGCTTTAGGTTGAAGATTCAATTCGGAAAGTTTCTTGTATTCATTGATTATAGCCCAAATAGAAAAGTTTGGGATGTCATTGGATGAGCTGAGTAACTCTTTATAGGAGAAATGGTAGTGTTAGAAGAAGTATTACTTGCTGTAGCCTTGGAAGATGCATTACTGGCTGGATACAATTCACACTGAGTTCCAAATGATACATATGTAAGAGATTTAGACAAATTCTGGGTACCTACTTGAGCATAAGACACGGAGGAGATCTGAGGGGATAACTGATAAAAGTACTTACGTCTAGCTTCAGGAAAAGACAAATTATCATCAATTTTGATATGAATAATCTCACTCTCTCTCTGATCCAATGGGGACACTGTCGAGAATTAACTAAATGAGAAGCTTTACAATTAATACAAGAAACATCTCTATCAGATAATACACAGGTCTCTTTATCATGATCTTGTCCACATTTAAGACATCTGTTACTATTTGTGCAGATTCTTGTCCCATGTCCATACCTCCAACACTTAAAACAAAGTAAGGGATTAGGGTAATACCGGTTGACATCATACGCTAAATATCCACAGAATAGTTTACTAGGAAGAGTAGTTCCACCAAAAGTACATACTAAAAGAGAAGTAGGAATCTTTTCTCGACCTTTATTTAACCGTTTTATACCAAGGACAGAATTGGTAGAAGACTTTAATTCAGTCAAAATTTCCTCAGGTGATAAATTAAGGAGTTTCGGGGCAAAAATAATACCCTGAATTTTATTCAAATTATAAGCAATCTTAGCCTCAATTTCATAAAGACCATTTATAATTGATTTGGTATCCAAAAGAGCCTGAGACTGTCTTGAGGTGATGGTATTCACGAGTAATGAGCCAGACCTACAATAGGTGACAGATTTCACTGGTCCACCACAAATAAGCTCTACAGACTTCTTAACACCAAAAGGACTAAGTTTGGTTAAGGGAACTGACAAATCTTTGCTATTCAAAAAAAATATAAGACACATGCTCAATAGGAATATTAGGTCCAGGACTATTGGTAGCAGGTCTAGCGGGAGATGTAGAACAATTTAAGGGTTGAATAAGACTAGATGGTTCCTGAGTATCGAATCTTTGAGCAACTTCATTGGAACTTTTCTTACAAAAAGAAGTGATAGCATGGTCAGTTTGCTTAATGATCTTATTCAAATCCATCAAGTCATCACTGCGAGCCGACTCAAGAGTCTTAGAATCATCCACCCCTAATCTTTTAGTACTTTTAGCAGTTACTCCTTTACTCATGATTGGATGGGAAATTTAGGAAAGTAAATATAACCTATACCCTAGGACTTAAGGTATAGGGCACACTAAGGCTAGGCCACAGTCGTCACCAAAAACAAGCCCTAGACAAGGCCTATGCCTTGCCAAGATCTTTTAACAAACAAGTACAGGAAACACTGGAGTGATCTTATACCAGTCAAAAAATAATTCCAAAATGCAGGATCAATCTCAACTGCAGCCCCGGAAAAAATTTTCAACAGCACACTCTTCATTTCAGTAATCTGTGCGAAATGTGGTTATATACAAAAGTGATTCCTTCTCAAGAGACTTCTCCATGCCGGAAACTTTTGGGGGAACCATTTACATTCATAAGAAGACATTGTATTTTTTAATAACAGAAGTAACTCGAACATTTAAACTTATGATTAAGCATAAAATAGTTAAATTATCATAAAAACTTTCAAAAATTCAAATTTACATTTTTCAATTAAGATTCACATTAGAAGAAGTTAAAAATAGTAATTTTTGTAAACAGAAATTATTTTGATTGTTACTGCATTATCATGTTTTTATTTATGCATAGTCATACAACTTATTTATGTACTATCTGAATTAATTACAGAATTTAGTTACAACGTTTTATAATTAATTTTGTCTTCGCTCTCGCTCCGATGTACGAGACAGTAATGTATTTTTGCGGATATGCAATTTTCACAGCCAAAACGTGGACAATTATAATGATAAAAAAATTAATAAACCTAACCAACGCAAACAAACCTATACCTTTACCTAACCCAGAGTTTCTCAACGGGGGCGATTTCGCCCCCCTGGGGGCGAAAATGAAATTATTGGGGGGCGAAAGTGGGCGAAAATTTATTTAGGCAACGATTAAAATTAAATTATTTTCGAATTGCTCATCAATGGTTTTGAAACACTATTTGGAGTATGTATTGTGCCGTCAATGACGTTAAAGGGAATTGACCAATGAGAAGTGCAGTGCGGCGGGGTCGTCATTCAAAGCATTCTATAGCGGCTTAGTGAGGTTACGCATACGGTGCGTCAGTTCTTACCTAATTAGAAGCGTGGGCGGGTGTTATTTTTTGTGCTATTATCTATTATCATTGATTTTTCTCTTAGTGCTTTAGTGCTTCTTAATTTTCGCGTTTGTCCCTTGTTTCGAGTACGGAGACAATGACCTCGTTGTCACGTTTCTAGTCACTCAATTTAATCACTCAATTAGTGCTTCTTAAGAATAAAATAGAGTTTCGAATGTTCGCTTTCTTATCTGATAAAAATTCATAAATAAGGAGTGGTAACACATGTATAAATGTGATTTTCCTTTGAAAACGTTGCAAGGTTTAAGGCGGAGGATGCCAGTTTGGCCTACTTCTCGGGAATGAGGCTACTTGAACTTAAAATTAGGCTTGCGCTACTAAAATGATAACGTGATTATTATTTTTAGTGCGCTTTTAGTGCTTTTTAGCTGCCAAACTAGTGCCTTTTAAATTTTTTAATTAAAAAAGTAGCCTGATGATTCACATGATTGTGATGAAATGACATCTTGTATAACTAGCATCATAGCAAAATTAAAAGTACAATTATTAGGCCTATTACACCTAGTTTGCTAGTCTGAGTTGGAGATTGAGTCAGAAGGACAAAAAATTGAGTAGTTGAGGTTGGAGGTTTTGTGTACTAACTCCACAGCCTTGCTAATGACACATCTAAACCCTTTTTTTCAAATTTCAGATATTTTTTAAATACTTTATCGTTGTCTATTTTTTATTGTAATTACATAATGCACAAAACCCCTTAGTAATGTCAAGTGGAGCAAAGAAAAAGTGTCGCCAATACCTTGGTGAATACCTATCTTACGGTTTTATTGAAAGCCCTCTCGATCCAAAAAAGCCTATGTGTCTTTTATGTAATAGTACTCTTTCGAATGAAGCTTTAAAACCTTCAAGACTTCTTGACCATTTCAAAAGGAAGCATCCAGATAAAGCTAATAAAACCGTTGACTATTTCAAAAAATTGAAAACCAATTTTGAGCAGCAACCTAA
This sequence comes from Bathynomus jamesi, assembly GCA_023014485.1. Classification (NCBI taxonomy): domain Eukaryota; kingdom Metazoa; phylum Arthropoda; class Malacostraca; order Isopoda; family Cirolanidae; genus Bathynomus; species Bathynomus jamesi. Next base: position 106,228 of record JAJOZX010008649.1, read on the forward strand.
CTTACTTACACATTTTGTAAAAAAAGATACCAAATTAGATGAAGCCAATGTTGCGTCATATGAGATTGCAAAAATTGTTGCAAAAAATGGCTGTCCTCATACAATTACTGAGAAAGTCATAAAGCCTACATTAGAAACTGTTATTTCAAATGTGATGCATGAAGATCCTTCCGGTATCTTAAGAAGTTTACCATTAAGCAACGATTCAATTCGAAGACGAATTGATGAAATGTCAGTGAATATTGAAGAACAACTAGTTGAAAGATTGAAAAAAACTAATTTCTCAATTCAGGTTGATGAGTCCACAGTTGTTGATAACAAGGCCCTTCTCATGGCGTATGTACGTTATTTTAATGATGATTGTAAATTGAAAGAAGATATATTATTTGTGAAATACCTAGAAACTGACACTACTGGGGAATCTATTTTTATTGCTTTAAGATCCTGGTTTGATGAAAATAAAGTTCCATTAGAAAATTTGATATCGATTGCAACTGATGGTGCTACCTCAATGGTCGGAAGGCATAAAGGCCTCGTAGCACATTTGAAAAAAATATGTCCTGGAATCATTGCAATACATTGCATTGTTCACAGACATAATCTTGTAGCAAAAAATATGAGTCCAATTCTACATTATTCACTTGGTATAGTTATTAAAACTATCAATAAAATAAAATCACATAGCAAATATGATCGCCTATTCAGGAAGTTTTGTTCTGATCATGATGAACAGTATGTAAGACTTCTTTTACATACGGAAGTCAGATGGCTCTCCAAAGGAAATTGCTTAGCAAGATTTATAAACCTTTTTGATACCATAGTTAACTTTCTAGAAAGTGAAGGGGACGGAGATATTGCTAAAGAAATAAGAAAACATAAAAATAACATATATTATATGGCTTGGATATTTCGAAAGCTTAATGAGGTATCACTTCAACTTCAAGGAAAATTTATTACATTGATTGATTGTAAAACAGTATTGAAAGCATTTACTGAAAAATTGGAAATTTTTCAAGATAATTTACTTAAAAAAATGTTTCACAGCATGCCTGAGCTGGCAGAAATTTGTTCTTCACTTACCAAAATGGATCTTGAAACGTATTCTGGACACTTATGTTCGTTAAAAAGTGACATGAACAAAAGATTCTCTGATTTATTTTCCTTTGAAGTAAAACCATGGATGTTAGACCCATTTAATTGTGATATTAGTTCAGCTGAAGAAGAAATTCAAGAAGAATTAATTGAATTACGATGCAATGATAACTCAAAATACATGTATGATAAAGTAGGAAAGACTGAATTCTGGTCATTAAAAGACTGTAAAACACTATATCCAAGGTTATGGACCGAAATGGCCAAAATAATTGTCTGTTTTCCAACATCATATATGGTTGAAACTGGGTTTAGTTCAGTGAATAAATTACTAACAAAGGAAAGAAACAGATTGGATGTATGCAGAAGAGGTGACATAAGAATTAAGCTCAGCGACATTGAACCGAACATTGCTTATTTAGTAGAAAAACACCAATCTCAAGGATCTCATTAAATAAAATAGTAAGTTTGAAAGTTATTTTTATTTCACTTTTTTTTTTTTGTGTAGGGGGGCGATTTGAAAATAGAGTTGGCAAAAAAATTTTCAAGGGGGCGATGGTTAAAAAAAAGGTTGAGAACCACTGAGTCTTAACCTATGGCGTAAACCTAACTGGGTGCCCTTAAAAATGGGGATTTGTCCGTTTTGAACCCATAATAAAATTATTTGTCAAAATTTTGCTGGCCATGCACGATTTTACATGTTCATGAAAATGTGTTGTTACCGATTTGCAAAATTTTCATTGTAGAAACTTCAACCCATTATTTTAGATAACATTATAAACTTATTTCAAAATACCATTCACTTGTACTCTCTCGTTTTTCTCATTATTTATTAACCACACTCATAAAAATGCAATAGTTTACATCGAAAATGTAAAGTAATCGTTTCAAGTAGTTTAGTTCTTTCTGTCATTATCTGCAATATACTGTATATATATATATATATATATATATATATATATATATATTATATATATATATATATATATATATATATATATATATATATATATATATATATATATATATATAGGATCACCTGAAGATCAGGACCCCTAGCCTTAATTACCAAATGATATATCTTCGTTAAAACTAACGAAAATATCACGACTTAACCTAACCAATCGTCAAAGACGTACAGTTGACCTAACCGGGCATTCAATTAATTCATTATTATATTTGGTACTGTAAAGCGAAAAACAAGAATACATGGGGACCCTGATCTTCAGGTGATCTTATGGATCTTTTCCGTTTGGGAGCTAGCAGCGAATTTTAATGAAAATCGGTATACTAATGTAGTTTTGGTCACTGATTTCAAAAATAACTCTTTTTTTTTGAGAAATTAAAAACAAACATGTTAGAGTACTTTCAATAATTAATATGTGTTTTTAACGAAAATATCATGACTTAACCTAACCAATCGTCAAAGGCGTACAGTTGACCTAACCGGGCATTCAATTGACCTAACCGGCCATTCAATTGACCTAACTGGGCATTAATTCTTGATTTTTTTTCTGCTACTTTTACGGATCTGCCGGGATCCTTCAAAAAACGTATTCTTCGTAAAGTTGCACTTTTTACCGTTTGACCGACGCTTTTGGCAACGAAAGAACTGGGTATTTTTAGCAAAGGAACACACTTTCCCACACTTAGAGCACTTTTTCATAAACAATAGCAGTTTGTGACTCTGGCTAAATTTAACACAATCCTCTGTAACTACTTTAAGCTAGTTACAACACATATTAATTATTTAAAGTGCTCTAACATGTTTGTTTTTCATTTCTCCAAAAAAAAAGTTATTTTTGAAATCAGTGACCAAAACTACATTAGTATACCGATTTTCATTAAAATTTTCTTAGCCCCCAAACGGAAAAGACCCAATCTTATATATATATATATATATATATATATATATATATATATATATATATATATATATATATATTGTTCCGCTCTGTGTAATATCGAAATAACTAGTGTTTATAAGTTCAGCCGTAAATTCTATCTTATACCAGTGTGTGTATTTAATACCAGTGAATTCGCGATAATAAATTATTAAATGAAAGCCGGTGGCATATAGCTTGCACAACGAAAAACATCAAATTGAAATATAAATTTAAAACACTTCGAACGGAAAAACAGCTCTGAGATTGTACACTAGGCCTAAGAGGGAAAAAGGTCAGTGCCATAAAAACGAAGGTCGAGTTATCGAAAGAAATTTGAGAAGCGAGGAAAAAAAAGGAAAATAAAGGAGGAAATAAAGAGGAAAATAAAGGAGAAAATGGCAAACATTCGAAGAAATGTGTAAATTGCGGAAAATCAGAAAATTGAATAAAGCCGGATTATGTGTAATGGAATGTGCCGCATATCAACTTTGCGATTGCAAAAACGAAGCAGACCAGACCTCGGGCTTAAACTGCATTCTGTGCAATACCTTTAAGCACTACGAATGCATGAACTTAGATAGAAAAGACAGGAAAATGGTAAATAGAATAAATAACAAAATCATAGGACTTTGTGGTTTCTTATGCGTCAAGTGCATGGAAAACAATAGAAAATTAGTACAGAGGGGAACACAAAATGTTGAAATAGAAGAATCAAGTACAGCAGCTCTACCGACAGAAAAACATGAAACAGAAAACGCCTACACAACCGAGAAGGAAAAAGAAAACACACTACAGGGAGGGGCGAAAGCAGCCTCAGAAAAAGAGGTACCCACGGCAGAAGAGGGAGATACGAAATACACACCAAAGAAAACAACCCCACTGAGTAGGGAAGAAGTGGTGGCGAAGCAGAAGAAGGAAATCGAATCACATAAGACACAGAGGGAATTTAAACGACGGGCCATATGCGAATATTATAAAATAGGTGCGTGCAAATATGGCTCAAACTGCATATACAATCACCCTACAAAATGCTTCTATATGATGAGGAATGGGAAGTGCAAGTACGGACCAAACTGCAACTTTTTTCACCCTCGTATGTGCAGACAGTCAATTACTGAGAAAAAATGCCTGAACATAGAGTGCCCGCTTTTTCACATAAAGGGTACGCAAAGAAGAGAACGGGAAAGAACAGATCATATTCGACATAGAAGAAATAGCAAGAGTAATGAAACATATTTTTTAGAAGAAATGAGAATAATAAAAGCTCAGCTTGCCCTTCTAACAAGGAGAGACAGAACGCCGCAAACATATGCACCACAACATTACGCACATCACCCCCCTATTCAACACCACCCACCAATAATACAACAACAACAGTGGTATCACGGGCCGCAACCCCAATACTCCCAAATGCAGCGGCCCAACCAATAACACCAAACAGGAACCGACATCGACCAGGAAACGACCATCATTTAGGAGAATCGAACACGAAGATTAGAAACCCGGTAAATGTATTATACACAAATATACAAGGCCTCTATACGGACCATGCAGACTGCAAATTACAATACTTGCAAAATTTAGCTACGGAAACCAGCATAGATATCATATGCCTAACGGAAACACACTTACATAAGTGCGAAAAAGGCTGTGAAAACTGCATCGAGAATACTGAAATAGCATTGCTGGACTACAACATATACAGAGCAGATAGAGTGGCTAGACGAGGAGGAGGGTGTTGTATCTACGTGAAAAACACTTACACATGTGAAGTGAGGGTAAAGAAATCAAACAGCACAGTTGAAGTTATTATATTAGAAGTAAAAGAACTGAACCTAACCATTATGAACATCTACAGACCACCAAACACCACAAAAAGTGAATTCCAATTTGCTACAAATGAAATAGAAAACATATTAAAATTACTTGAAACTCCAGCAACAAATATTCTAATTTTCGGAGATTTTAATTTCCCATTCATATCATGGAAGAAAAATGACGAAGTTATATATGTTGAGAAGTTTCATGGCAACATTACTAAAGATGACAGAACCCAAGCAACAATGCTATTAGATATTATGGAACATTACGCCCTTACCCAGGAAATCTGTGAAGCCACGAGAAAGGAGAACGTTTTGGATTTAATCTGGACAAATAACAACGAGATAATAATAAATAAAAAAGTAACGCACACAAAGTTCTCCGACCATAACCTCATCGATATACAATTGAAGTTAGCACCCAGAGGTCCGAAAACGCATCCTAGAGAGGCAGATGGAATATTTGAAGGCTTAAACATAAATTCAAAGAAAGTAAATTGGGAAAACGTAAATAAAGATTTAAAGGAGGTAAATTGGGAATTGCTACTACACGAGAAGACTCCACAAGAAATACTATGTATAATAGAGACGGAAACCAAACCTATAATACTGAAACATATTCCAGAGAGACAGGAAAGAAAACGTAGCAAGCTCGAGAGGAAAATCAGGACTCTATTCAGGCAACGAAGACAAACCGTAAAACATCTCCACAGATGCAGAACTGATGCAAAGAGACTCAAACTAGAGAGGAAACTTGGCGAAATAGAAATGGACCTAAAGCAAACATTCATACATAAGACAAACGAGGAGGAAAACAAGGTAGCAGAAAACATAAAAAATAACCCAAAATACTTCTACACTTTTGCGAAAAGGAAAATGCAGTGTAAGAGAGTATTGGACCGTTGATAGACGGGGAGGCCGAATACACAAATGACCCGAAAGAAATAAGTGAACTGCTTAGGGAACAATTTAAATCTGTGTTTAGCACCCCTAAGTCCGAGATGGAAGTGGAAAACCCAGACGAGTTTTTCGACATTGAACAGATCAACCAAGAACAAATCCCGGCACAAACCTATTAATGGACTTCGAGTTCACGGAAGGAGATGTAATTACGGCCTTATCACAGATGCGAGACAATTCAGCGCCAGGGCCAGACACATGGAGTGCCACATTTCTGAAGAAATGCAAAGAGAGTATTGCAAAACCGCTATACTTACTATGGAGGAAATCACTCGACACAGGACAAATTCCACTCCCCTTAAAGAACGCGAACATTGCCCCCCTATTTAAAGGTGGTAACAGAGCAATGCCCAAAAATTATCGGCCAGTGGCTCTCACCTCACATAATGTTTTGAGCAGAGCCAAAACTACCTACTACCTACAAGAAAAAGACTTATACAACCCAAATCAACATGGCTTCAGGGCGGGTAGATCATGCCTGTCACAGCTACTAGACCACCAGGAGAAAATATTAGGAACATTGTGTCGAGGACAAAACATTGATGTAATATATACTGATTTGCTAAAGCCTTCGATAAATGTGACCATGGAATCATAGCACACAAACTTAAGGATACAGGAATTACTGGAAAGCTAGGAAGGTGGATATTTAATTTCTTGACGCAAAGAACGCAAAGAGTGGTGGTAAACGGAGTTAAATCGGAAGTCTCGGAAGTCGTGAGCTCTGTCCCACAAGGGACAGTATTAGCTCCCTTGCTGTTCATAATAATGATTGCAGATATTGATGCAGATATTAAGGACAGTATTGTATCATGCTTCGCAGATGACACAAAGATATGTAAGGAAATATTGAACGAAGATGACATAAGAAAACTACAAAACGACATTGAAACATTATTCCAGTGGGCAGAAGACAACAATATGAAGTTCAACGAAGAAAAATTCCAACTTCTAAGATATGGTAATAACAAAGAGCTACAGAAAAAAGGGTACAAAACTCCGCAAGCCAAACAGATAACACCAAATCCACAAGTCAGGGATCTTGGAGTAATAATGTCGTCGGATGCAGAATTCAGAGAGCACTATAAAATCAAAATCACAACGGCTAGAAAAATAATGGGAATCATCTGGAGGAGCTTCCGCAGCAGAAAAGCAAACATCATGCTCAAATTATGGAAGAGTCTAGTCCTACCAATAATTGAGTATTGCTCAGTACTCACAAGCCCACACAGAAAAAGAGACATTGCGAGCATTGAAGCTATACAAAGGACTTTTACGTCTAAGATAGAGGAAACGGAAGGTGAAGACTACTGGTCTCGACTACAATCCCTGGAACTCTACTCTCTTGAAAGAAGGCGCGAGCGGTACACAATAATATACATATGGAAATACTTGAGGGCTCTGTCCCTAACCTCAGAAATGAAATAGAAACAAACTGGAATGAGAGAAGAGGCAGATTTTGTACGGTCCCAGCTGCGGTGGGACAAGGAGCCATGAAAACGAGGATGGAAAATACCCTCAGAATACGGGGCCCAAAGCTTTTCAATGTCCTTCCAAAAGAAGTGAGGAATCTCCAGCACACCGACCTGAATAACTTCAAGAACCAGCTGGACAGATTCTTGTGCAAAGTCCCTGACCAGCCATGCGTGGCTGGCTACGAGGGCAGGAGGCGATCAGAGAGCAATTCCCTCCTTCACCAAGTCCCGCAAATGAGGCGGGATGCTGCAGAGGGGTCGACCGCAGGTCGATCCTGAACCGTCGTTCAAACTCAACAAAGTAAATGTAAAAAAAATAATATATATATATATATATATATATATATATATATATATATATATATATATATATATATATATATCGTTAATCTCGTTGCTGTTCCGTGCGTTGGTCTCTCTCACACGAAGGTGAAGCTGGTGGCTCCGCCTCTAGGTCTGGTTTGGTGGAGGAACGAGTTGCTTTCTTGCGCTCTCCACCGTACATAGCCAGGTACACCCGGCTCATCTGGTACCGTCCTGAGCCAGGCACCTAGTCTTCTCTTGAATGCTTCAACTTTGACACCTATAACGTTTCTGAGGTCCTTTGGAAGCTGGTTAAAAAGTCTTGGCCCCCTGACCACCAAGCTATTTTCCTTCAGTGTTGAGAAGGTCCCTTGTCGGGCCTTTAATATGGGAACACTACACAGCCTACCTTTCCTATTTTCCAGTGTTGTTTGAATGGTAATTGCGTTTAGTTTGAGGTTTAGTACCAGTTTTTCGATCATTTTCCGTATGTAGATTATGGTGTACCTCTCTCTTCTTCTTTCCAGGGAGTACAGATTTAGTTTACGTAGTCTTTCCCAGTAGTTGAGCTCTTTGCAGCCATCAATCTTTTCTTTGAAATGTCTCTGAGTTTCTTCTATGATAGTTTATTAGTTTCTTCCTTTTTTATATGGGGACGTCAAAACTGAACAGTATTCAAGTTTTGGTATAATCAGTGTTTTTTGCAGGGGAATCATTACTGTCCTGTCCCTTCTTTTGAACGATCTTAGTACCTGTCCCGCGACTCTTTTTGCTTTATTTATCACTATCTGATTTTGTGTCTCGAATTTCGCATCATCGGTCATTATTACCCCCCAGATCAATCGCTTTCGTGCTTCTCTGAATTTCCTGTCTATCTGGAGCATAATATGCAGTCTATTTAAGTTCCTCTTTTCTACCATATCTCAAGAGCTGAAATTTCTCGGTGTTAAATGTCATGTTGTTGTCTTCTGACCATTTGCATATTTTGTTCGTGTCCCTCTGCAAGGCCTCCACTTCATTTACATCGCTGATTTTTCTGTTCATCTTTGTATCGTCTACAAAGGATGTTACTATACTGTTGCTGTTTACTCCACTGTCTATGTCTGTTAGCATGATAATGAACAGGAGTGGGGCCATTACTGTACCTTGTGGTACTGAGCTGCGTACTTCCGATTCTGATGATGATATACCTTGAATTTTGACGACGTGTAGACGTTCTCTGAGGAAGTTGTAGATCCATTTTCCCACTTTGCCTGTTATTCCCATATATTTCATTTTATGTTTTATTACACCGTGATCACATTTGTCGAAAGCTTTAGCAAAATCTGTGTATATGACATCGTAGTTCTCATGACCTTCCAGTGCATCTAGGATATTGTTGTAGTGTTCTATTAGTTGTGATAGGCATGATTTACCTGATCGGAATCCATGCTGATTTTCGTTGAATCTTTCCAGTGTCTCCAAGAAATCGTAAATTTTCTCTCTAACTATTCTTTCAAATACTTTGGTGAGGTGGGACGTCAATGACACTAGTCGATTGTTCTTTGCTTGAGATCTGTCCCCTCCTTTATATACAGGGACAATGTTTGCTCTTTCCAAGATGGCCGGCATTTCCCCAGTGTCTAGGTATTTTCTCCATATCCAGTATAAAGGTGTAGCTATTTCATTTTTACAGTTTTTAATCAATAATGCGTTTCAATTGTCCGTACCTGCAGCTGAATGTGGTTTTATTTGTCCTATAGCTCTCGCTACATCTTCAAAGAATGCATCTATGTTTCAGATATTTCTTTTGGATCGTCGGTTAGTCCATTATTTGTCTTCTTTAAGGGCCCAATAGCGGCGCGCGTTTTTGTTTTCCTTTTCGCATAGCTATATAAGTATTTTGGATTTTCTTTTATTGCTTCTACCGCCTTTTCCTCTTCCCTCTCTGTATGGTCCTTAATCAGGGATTGTATTTCCCTATCGATACCCTCCAGTTTTTCTTGTATTACTTTCCTGGCATTATCTCCGCAGTTGGCTAACTTCGCCCCACTCTCTTTCTTTTGCAGAATATTCTTCTCTTTTGCCTCTCTAGCCAGCTTCTCTTTCCTTTTGGCTGTGATTTCGGAGCATATTTTTTCTAAAATTCTCAGCGTTTTTTCTTCTAAGGTCGTTAGCATTTTTTCAATTGTTTTATTCTCTAAAACTGTTCTCCACTCTATTTGGGCCATATGTGATCTGATTGCTTCCGAATTTATAGTCTTGGAGTTTAAGTTAAAGGCCCGAAATTTGCTTCTTTCCTCAATATGTGTATTGTCTTTTAATGCTGTCGTCATATTTGTTGATATCTCGATTAAGTTGTGGTCTGAGATAATGGTTGGGGTTATTTTTATATCAGCAATCAAGTTCGTGCTATTCGTGAATACCAGATCAAGGCAGTTATTTTTTTGGTATTTTTTTTATTTAGTACAGCATTTTATGTTATATATATATATATATATATATATATATATATATATATATATATATATATATAAAACCTTGGTTTTGCTTCCGCCCAAATTGTTTACTTTGACGAAGGTCAAGTTTGTCATGCCACCTACAGTTTAACGTGGAATCCGAACCACGCCCCACCACAGCCGATCAGAAATTACAAAATCCTCGCTCGGACTCGATCTCACGACCTCTCGATCAGCGGTAGCCCAGTGTCTTAACTACTAGGCTACCCAGAGCACCCATTCATCTACCAACCATTTTTTATTGTGTGGAAGGATGAACAGCTGGGTTTTGCTGCGCGCCGCCTGCCGTCACCGGGTCTCGATCCCGGGACCGATGAATTCGTAGTCAGCGATGCTAACCACTACATCACCGAGAAATATATATATATATATATATATATATATATATATATATATGTATGCACAGTATTGGATGAATTTCACATTTAAACATGTGAAAATAATGAACGATGCAAACCCACAGTAAAAAATCAGGAACGATTCGAAAGACTTTCGTGTATTTAGCAATAAACCTCGTCAGGGAATGTCGGCATTCCCTGAAAAGATGAACTCCTAAATACATAAAAGGCCATGGAATCTCTCTTCATTTTTCCTTATGCATTATATATATATATATAATGAATAAAACCACGAAGGGAAAAGAAACACAAAGGGGTGCTCAAGCGCTTTCGTCTAATGACATCCTCAGGATGTCATTAGACGAAAGCGCTTGAGCACCCCTTTGTGTTTCTTTTCCCTTCGTGGTTTTATTCATCATAAATATTTTTCACGTGTCACTTTCGTGAAATAATTTTTCATATATATATATATATATATATATTACTAGAGTATAAAATGACCCAAGCAAGCAGGAATTAAGGTTAGTGTAGGATGAGGCTGCGTTTCTCCTAAAGAGTATAGAACAATTATCTGGATAGCGAGATAAGGAGAAGAGAGTGAACCTTATATTAACAAGACCCGTAAAACTTTTATTCTGAAAGTTTTTAACTTTTATTACAATTTCCTTAGCCTTAAATGGCTGCCAGGCTAACCCAGATATCCTAAACAGAGAGTAAAATCTCTCTGCTTCGATTTGGAGATTTAACCTTTTCCTCTATACCACTTTTTTCTTCTTCTTTTTTTTTTAAAGCATTTCAGTGAAACTTTGAGGATATAAAAGCTGCAGGAATTAATAGCAGAGTTTGGTTTTACAATTTGACGAACAATCATTTCCATTCTAATATATAATTTTATGCAGATGTAATGATATGGATACGAAAAACGGGTTCCCTTTTATACTAATATGAATAAATTCTTTCATTCGGATAAATTTGGTTTGTTGTTGGTTGGTTGGTTTGCTCATTGTATCAGTTGCTCGGAGACACTTGCTCGGAGACACTAACACCGGACCTCCAGATTTACCGGTTATACACGGAATTATATACGTATGCTTTCAAACGTCCTTCCACGCGCGAGAGGTCGAGTCGTTCTTTTAAACTGCTCACGGTGCTCATTGCGTCCCGCGCGCGTATAATGTCAGCGAGGCCAGAATGAAACGAGAGCGAGATTAAGTGAAGGGGAAATGCTAATTTCAGTTCATAAACCATCTCTTTGCTGATGAAAGAACGATAAAGAAGAGTGAAGAAATCAAAACATTTTTATTATTGCTCTTTATTCTCGTCTTGATTCGTTCAAGAGGTTAAACACACGCCTATCAGCCGCTCCTATCATAACCATTTCCTATCGCAAGCATACATTTCTTCACTCCTATTTCCACACACACACACAGTTAACGAAAGTAAATAGACGCCTTTGCTTTTTCCACAATTTATCATTTATAATAAAAAGTTATTAAATAATAACAGATTTATTGAATCAATATATTTCGATCATGTCGCGTTCCCCTTTACATTATGTAAAGCTGATACACGTTCTCGCATTCCATTGATGAGCTTTGCTATTTGTTCTTGAGGACAATCAGCCTGGTGTCTATTATGGCAACCCTATGTGTATGTGTATGTGTGTGTGTGTGTTTAATTCTTTTTTTGTAATTAGTCTCGGTAAAGATTTATTGCTAATGTAATCTAAAACGAAGGTAATATTTTTCTAAGCACCTCTAATTGTAGACCTCAATAAGTTAATGGATTATTAAGTATTGAGGTTTTATTTATTTTTTTACTCTCGTTTGTTTGGAGGGGAAAAGGAACTTACTAAATTCAGGGACTAAATTAGTTCTAAAATGAAACATAACTAAATTAATTCGGATCTTTTCCAAATGGACGACCCCACGGGATTTAGCTGAAAATTTGTATACTAATAAATTTTTTATATTCTAATAACGAAAATGACATTATTTTCCTGGAGAAATATGCGCAACATACGAAAAAAATTGCATTTATAACACACTAGTTTGCATGGCGCATGACCGTTATCTAAATTATGTAGTGAGTTTTAGAAAATAAAACGCGGATAATATCCTTTATTTATTAAAATTTACAATATTTAATAATATTTTAATGAATAAATCTTCATTTGCGTACCTTTTTCTCCATACGAACTCGCATAAACAGTAATTTTTGTTGTTATTAATGTTTATTTGTTGCCTGCTTAGACCTAGTTTAGTCTGAATATTATTGTTGTAGTGTGAGCATATGACAATGCAGTGTTGTGATCTCTCTACTTGCGAGTTGCTCCCGGTCAATTGAATGCCAGGTTAGGTCAATTGAATGCCCGATTAAGTTAAGTGAATGCCAGGTTAGGTCAATTGAATGCCCGGTTACGTCAACTGTACGTCCTTGACGATTGGTTAGGTTAAGTCATGATATTTTCGTTAGTTTTAATGAAAATATCACTACTTAACCTAACCAATCGTCAAGGGCGTACAGTTGACTTAACCGGCCACTCATTTGACCTAACCGGGCATTCAATTAACCGGGGAGCCACACAGCAACCTCGTATCCGGGCGTCATGAGCGGTGTAAACTAGATAACGGTCATGCGCCACGCAAACTAGTGCGCATATAAATGCAATTTTTTTCGTATGTTGAGCATATTTCTGTAGGAAAATAATGTAATTTTCGTTATTAGAATATAAAAATTAATTAGTGTACAAATTTTCAGCTAAATCCCGTGGGATCGTCCATTTGGAAAAGATCCATTAATTCCCTCAAAATAAACATTCAAAAGAAAGTTATAAATTTTAATAAATTACGATTGAGTCGTATTGAAAAACAAACTAAAACTTTTCTTCAGAATTTAAATTAAAAATTTTATTCATAAAAGAACTTTCAGAATGTTAATATTTAAATTCGGACGAGTAATATTTCATTCGCGTCACCTTCACTCGTCTATTCATTCATTTCTTCACATACATTTTTATTCAAATTCATTCATTCGTGAGTAACGAAATATTCTGCCTACATTTATTTGATCGACAACCCTCTTAACCTAGTTTAATCTTACCTAATTACCTTAATACATTAATCCTTTAACGTCGAAATTTATTATCGTAGAGTTAAGTTATGAATGCGTGTATCTGAAGCGGTACAAATTCGACCCGATCGTCCATAAGAGATTAAGTTAGGTTAGATTCTACAAAATCAAAATATCTTTAAAGTACTCTACAACATTCCACGTAATCCTCCTGAGAATGAAAACTATCCTCATTTACTTCAAAAGGAAATGCATTTTTTGCAGCAATTATCGCTTTTAAATAAGATGAAAAGGAAAAGTTAAAGACTTCAATTCCCACTAGTTCCTACGATCCCACTTTATTGCCTTTTCCTTCGTCATCGTGTACCTCAAGTTCAACTCGAGTACACACTTCATCGACACATTTTCCTTGGACTGTATTAAGTTTAGGTTAGGACGGAGTACATTAGGTTAGGACGGAGTACATTAATTAAGTTAGGTTAAATTAAATTAGGTTAATAAAGTAGCCTATGAAATAGTACGTCGGTCTTTTTAACTAATAAATATATTAGCCATATCGTAACTCGACTGTATACGATTCGCGCGAGAGACGAGATAACATCATTGAAATTTCTTCGTCTCTTTATCACATTGAACAAACAGTACGCGGAACATCCATTGCTTCAGACTGTAAACCAACTGTAAACAAAGCCTCGAGCCGTTATTATAGGAAACCAGCTGCCCTAAATGTACAATTATCATGCTGATGTAAACTGTGAAGTCGGCAACCCAGATTTTTAATTTTACCACCGACATTCACAACTATTCGCAAACAGAATTTTCATAAATATTTTAAATTAATTCTGTTTTATACATTAATTGAAAACTTTAATTTAAATATTAAATGCGCGCAATTATAATAAATTAACCACGTTCTTATTTTTAATTAAATGCAATTATTTTTTGCTGTTAACACAATATCGTGAATTGGAAAAAAATTAATGATGTGATCATCATAATATAATTATTATTAATAATGTGTGTGTGTGTGTGTGTGTATATATATATAGAGGTACTTGCGTATTAACGGGGGGCCACCACATATTGATGATTGGTTAGGTTAAGTTGTAATATTTTCGTTAGTTGAAAATTTCTAATACATCATATTTTTTAAATAGCAATATTTTTTTAAATATTTTTTATACAAAATTTTAAAAAAAAAATTAATTTTTTTAGGCTTATTCATGATGAAAATTTGGGATCTACCAAAAAGTGAAGAAGATGCGGTCTCTTTTTTGCAAGCCAAAGAATCATTGTAAATATATGAAATATAAATCATTGTAAATATTTTAAAAAATATTGCTATTTAAAAAATATGATGTGTCGTAACCATGAAATTGGCATGCAGAAATCTTTTGTAAAATAAGAGTAGAAATTTTAGTTCTAAGGTTTTATTTTTTTAGATCTCTAAAAGCCAAGCGTTTTGGGTTATGAATATTCATAAAGGAATAAATCAAAGATGTTTCCGATTGTAGAACGGTCGTTCAATTTTAATTTGTTGTTCTCATGGGAAGAGAGAACCCAAACCGCTTGGCCGCGGAGGGTTATAACCAAAGGATCCAGATGTAAAATGGTTAGTTTCTCTTTCGCTTGGTGGTGCGATTTTTGTAAGCTAAGTTCGAATCCACTTGCTAAATTTAACCATGACATGGGTCAGAAAATTGGGAGATCAGGTGGCTTCGAATCTATTAACTATATTTAAATGTATTTTTGGGAAGAAGGAGGGGTCTATACTCGGAAGTCAGGTCCAGCTCCAGGTAAATCTCTAGGAGCGCTCCATTTTTCAATATTAAACATACACTCATAAAACATATACCATTTGAAAGCTCACATTTTTTTGAGTCTAAAAATGTAGTAACTGTAGTTAACTGTGGCTTAAATACCTTGGTAAAGACTTGTGGTGAAATAACAAAATTTAGAAGTTAAATTTGAACTGTCTCATGATTGTACTTAAAAATTTGCATTTCATTCGTTTACGCGAGTTTGGTTACAAGAACTTTTTGTTAGCGACCAGAAAAGAGAACTTAGTTCGAAGACCTTAACCAATGTTAGTCAACGGACCAAACATTTGGTGAATTTTAACTTAATTTAATTTGGTTCCAATTAAATGTTAAACGGTACGTCTGTGCCCTAGTTTGCATGACCTGTCAATTGGGTTCAGGAAGGAAGTCACGTTATTTGGCGACTTTCGTTTTGTTTTGTGCGGGCAACAAATCCGCGGTCATTTCGCAGCACAATTGAGAATAGTTGCCACCTGTACTGTAAGTAAAGTATTTCTTCAATTTTCTTCGTCGATTTCGACAACTTCATGTATTGTTAATTGTTTTGTTACACGCAAATGAAAAGCCCCTCTGTATAAATGATTTTTAAATTCAGATAACTGTGAACTTTTTCTTTGAATTTATAATTGGATTTTATTGTACGAAAAATTGGTAATTTTACTTCAGCCTAATTCTTTAAATTCATGTACTAATTTGAGTGAAATTTAATAAACTTTATAAGAGGGCGTGTGTCGTTTTTCTGCTACCTTGCAATAGGCCTCTCTTGTAAGCTGAGGGTCAATTAACATTCAAAGTAGGCTTTCAGTAAGCCGAAGGAACTTACGCCTATCAATTTAAAGGGCCATCCGTCTGGATAGGCCGAGTCATCCTGAACGAAAAGAACACGTGCGTAAGAAATAATTTGAAATAGAATTAAAGGTTGGCGCACAACCTAAAGGGTGTCAGTGAAGTGAATTAACATAATTAAAAGGGTGTACCTCACCGTAGAAGTAAATAAAAGGGTTGTGCACGACATAAATGGTGTCAGAAGTTGCAATAGAAATAAAGGTGCGCAGAACATAAATAAAAGAGTTGCGCACAACAGATGTATTAGAAATTTTCAACTAACGAAAATATTACAACTTAACCTAACCAATCATCAATATGTGGTGGCCCCCCCGTTAATACATAAGTATATATATATATATATATATATATATATATATATATTATATATATATATATATTATACAGGGACGTAGACAGGGGGGGGCTACGTAGGGGGCTTCAGCCGCCCCCGAAATAAAATCATAGGTTTGATATTTCTATGCATTACTTATGAGTAAGTACGCCATGCCAAGTACCTTCAGCACATGTTTAATTATTGTAATACATTTAGGAATGTGTTTTTACTCATTTACACACTTTGATATTATATATATATATATACTATACCGGCCCAGGTCATAGGGGTGAAAAATAAATCTTTTTTTTAAGTCTCACCCCTGGAATTGTTATGGTGTCGATAGGAAGTTTCGAGTGAAGTTTCAGCCGGATTCCATAATATTTAGTAGTGCCGACAGACTGAAATGTGTAGCTTTTCCGGACCACCCAGGAGGTAACTACAACAGGCGCGTTTTTTTAAGTGGTATCCCCAATAGGCCTAATCCATTTTTTTTAATGTTAACTCATGAGGTTGATGTGCTTCCTGTCTTTATCATTGATTTCTTTGCCTCTGGAAACTACTGTCGGTGTTTTTCCACGACTTGAAGAAGGTACTGCAGTTGTTCTTCGTTTTTTGTGAGATGACTACTGAAACTTTAAATTAATGAGACCGCTCTCTCTGCATTATCGTTTACAACATTCATTGTTTTAACATATTCCTTAGCTAACTTATAGTCGTCCCTGTTATCCCATTCTGCAGGATCTACTTCGAGAAACGTCGATTGAAGGAACAATTTCTAAAAGAAAGAGCGACTTCAGCTTGTGACAAAGTCCGCCAGACTTTTCTCTAGTGGGTCATCATGAGTGTGGTCAAAAGCAATTCGTTTTTCTGGTATTTCTGAACCAGGTCTTTCCAATGCCTGAACCATCTGCCGTTTCACTTGCTGCAAAGTTATGCCATCATCAAAAAAGGCAAGCAACACAAGTTCTTCATTTAGATACCAGAGGTGACGGCATAGTGCTTTGCTAGCTATTGCTGAAAGTTCCTTATCATCATATTGCTGAAGCTCTTGTAGATACTCCAAATCGGTTCTTGGTGCAAAAGATGCGATAGGAGCCGCAAACCATTTTGGCACATAAAAGCGGACAGCATAGCGAGAGAAGCGTTCCATTGCAATCAGTTCCTGTTTTGTCAGGTTGAACTGCGAGCGAAACAATACAATTTTGATGGCATAAATCACTCGCGACATCCACCTAGCGCGATGTAAAGCCCCAGGTTGACGAAAATGTACTCCTTCTGATAGAACACCACCTAAATAATTAATTGATAATTCAAGAAGTTCGCGATAATCCGCTCTTAGGTGACTTCTGGCAAGCTGTTCTTCGCACAGTTTGAGGATTTCTGCTTTCCACGGCATGTTTGTATTAGCAGCTTCATATCTTTTATCATCCATTTGTTCCCAGGAAATCTTGAAACGTTTGAAAAGTAATATATCCGGTCCCGTTGAATCACCGTAACACTTCTGGAAGACGTCTGATATTACAATTTCATTAATATGGTGGCGACAAGCCAAAGAAAGGAGTTTTCTATCAAGCTTACTTTCGATTATCATGCAAGCGCCTTTTTTTTTGCCAGTATTGCTAGCGGTAGTATCAAAACACACTGCTTGAATGCATTCTCGCAAATTCCAATCGTCTAAGCATTCTAGAACTGCTTCTGCAATTTTTCCGCCTTCTCCAGAAGCAAGTTTGGGTCCTGCTAGAAGCTTGGACTTTCCTCCACCGGATACAAGAACAGCTAGCCTATCTATTTTTTTATCACCTGTTATATCTTGCATTACTTTACCATCCCAATGAATGATAAGCGGAACGTCAGAGGTAAAGGTTTGCTTAATGTCATCTGCAACTTTTTGGCGTACGGCACTCCTCGTCCTCTGTAGAGTACTTCTGCTCAAAACAACATTGTCAATGTCGTGTCCAAGAGAAGTTGCAGCAGCTGAAAGCACCATAACAGCACTACGATCACTTGTTTTTGTTTGATCCAATGCCATTGCCAGATCAGGTGTTACGATGCGCTTACACTTATTTGATATTGTGCTGCTTGAAGGTTTGGGTGTCATTTCAGGAGTGTACGATGTGCCTGGCTCTGGTTGCTCATCACTACTACTGCTTGAACTACTATTACTGAACTGAAGTGCAGCTGATGACAGTTTCTTTCGCAATGCCTCAGCTTCTTTTAGTGCAGCATTTGTTTCCTCTTTTTTCCATTTTCGCATTTGCTTAGCGACCAGTTTGTTATCAATATCAGTCATGTAACCTCGCCTCCCTTTTTCTCTTTGAGCATGTAGGAATGATCTATCTTCCTCATTTGGCATCATTTGTAAAGCATTTGCGTGAGCTATATCAAAAAGGTTATCTAAACTATCTTGGAATTCAGTTTCTTTTTTAATTTGATTTTGATTACGGTTTGATTTTGATTTTTGAAGTGATCTGAAGTTCTCATACATTTTTTTAATTTTCGTTAGTACATGCTGTTTGGCTCTGGTGGGTATTTTCGCCTTGTCCCACATCTCGAAAATTTCAGCATAAACTATGTTGGATGCTTCTTTCAATGTTTTCTTATGTTTGTGAGACAGAAAAGCCGACGTAGTACATCTCCATTGGATGGAAGCTTCTTACTGCCAATTGTGTCAATTGGCTATCCAGTCAGCCATATTTCAGTTTTTCTTCTTGTTACAATTCAGTCGGACATGGTGAAGGATAAAAGCTGGATCCTATCTGCTTTGCAGATACTGGTGAGGGAAGCTATATTTTGGGGACCTCTTTGCGAGTGACCCGTTGCCCACGTCGGGCTAGCATCATGAAAAAGAAAACTATAGTATTTGTCATTTACCATTACTTATTCGGACTACAGTGGATTTAATTTTCCTAGAAGAGTTCCCTGTTCCATGCACGGTCTGTGTGTATCATAAAAAACCTCAGGGAACTATTCTGAGTTCATTCCCATCATGAAACGGACATGTTATGTGCCTTGAAAAGTGGACGCTCAATTCTGCCAGTTGAGGTTTAAGTTTTGGTTTTTGGCTAAAAATATAATAGTTACCCCTTTTTCTTTGATGTATTCAATCTGACGTGAAGGCAGCGAGTCTTTTGCTTATATTGAGGTTCTAAATGTAGCTGGGCTAGGCTGCTTTAAACCCTAGATCCTGTCCCAAAGCTGGATCCTCTCTGCTTTGCAGATAGCTGGTGAGGGAAGCTATATTTTTGGGACCTCTTTGCGAGTGACCCGTTGCCCACGTCGGGCTAGCATCATGAAAAAGAAAAACTATAGTATTTGTCATTTACCATTACTTATTCGGACTATAGTGGATTTAATTTTCCTAGAAGAGTTCCTTGTTCCATGCACGGTCTGTGTGTACAGGGCCGTTTCTAGCCATTAGGGGGCCCTAAGCAGTATACCCATTTGAGGCCTCACCCCTCCATCCACCAACTCACGCCTTACTACATCACCTCAGCACACACATACAAAAAATTGTTGTGTTAATAAAAAACAATTATGAAACAATTTTAATGAAACATTTATGTCCAAAACAACAAATATGTACTTTCAGAAGACAAACAGAAAAAATACTCTTCATTAAATTCCTGAAAATTAGCTTATACATTATTTAGAATAAATGACACAGAACTATGTATAAAAAAAAATGATGCAATTATCAACTACCAAACAATTACTAACTCTACGATACAATCGTGTAATAGCTAACAGTTATACAGAACAGTATTTCTGGGCGAAATCATCAATAACATCATCATATGAAATCTCCCTCCCAACGTCCTGGTTGATGCTTATGATGCCAAGGCCACTGAGGCGATCCTGCCCCATTGATGATCTGAGGTAGTTCTTGATTAGCTTCATCTTAGAGAAGCTCCTCTCGGCTGACGCTACTGTCACAGGTAGATTGCAGGCAATTTTTAGTGCAACCCAGAGATTGGGTATAGTTCCTCCAGTTGCTTCTGATGAATGAAGGAGAGAAGCTCCAATGCAGTCATGTTGTGTGAAGGTAAAGTCGGCAAGTTCTTAATTTCGAGGGCCAGTTCTCTTCCATCAATGTCAGAGTCAGCTCCAGAGCTCAGTATCTTAGAGAGCTTTTCACACTTGTAGGACAAGTCTTCCTTGTTCATTGTGGTGAAGTTTAGGAGAACCCCAAATATGTCCCTCACATCATCTAATGTTTTGAATCTCTCATTTATTGACCCGATGGCACAATCCACCACCACATTGAAAAATTTGACTTCCAGCCTCTTTAAGGCTTCTGTAAATGGTTCGTCAGGAGCTTCGTAAGCAAAGTGCTTTTTTGTGGATCTGAGCCTCTTCTCCTTCAGCACAGCCTCTACATTCATTTCCTCACATATGTCCCTAGCTACGACTTGTGCTGCAACAAAACCTGTGTTTCTGTAGCTAGTGAGTGAGTCTTTTGTTTTTGTGAGGAGGTTGACTGCCACATCAAACTGCATTGTAGGAGACTGCAGAAGTTTGCTCACATGGTTAACTGCATGAAGAATGTCATACCATACTAGTGTGCAAATCTGAAAGCGATAAGACCCTATCTCCTCTGCAAGTGATTGTGCTTCAGTCCTGGCTGTGGCATCTGTGGCATTGTTTCTGACTTCCAACAGGGCCTCTTTGATGTTATGTTCACGTGCTTCTTTAGGATTGTCCATCTCTGTGTAGCTGCTGCAAAAAGGTTGTACAATTTTTGTACGTTGCCAAAGAAGCTGATGGCATCTGTGGAAGCTTTAGCTGCATCAGCCACTAAAAGATTCAGAGTGTGAGCCCCACATGGAACATAGAGTGCACGATAGTTCTTCTCTAATAACCTTGCCTGAACACCTTTGTTCATGCCCTTCATGTTCGCTCCGTTGTAATATGACTGTCCTCTGCAGTCATCAAAGTGAATATTCAGTTCATCTAGTCTCTTCAGAATCAGAACTGATAAACCCAGGCCTGTACTTTCTGAAGCCTCAAGAAAGCCCAAGAAGTATTCTTTTATTTCTGGTACTTCACCCATTTTAACAGTTCTGATAATAATCGACATCTGTTCTTGGTGGCTTATGTCTGGAGTGCAGTCTAAAATGAGTGAGTAATATTTAGCTTGTTTTATTTCTGCAACAATGGCATCCAAGATCTTCCCACTAATGGACCCAATGAGCTCATTTTGAATGATGTTTCCTAGGTAACTTGAATGACTATATTGGCCACTTTCGACTCTGCTCATGTTTTGTTTCATCACTGGATCAAATTTGGCAAGCAGCTCAACCTCCTTCAAGAAGTTGCCATTGTCTCGATTGTACAATGTAGAGGAAGACCCCCTGAAAGCAAGGTTTCTCTCTGCCAGTGATTGGATTATACTTACAAGACGTGTGAGAACATCTCGCCAGCGTCTTCGCTCTACCTCCATTAATTACATTTCAGTTTGGTCAATGGTCCTCCCAGTTTTTAGCCGCAGTTCCAGATCCTTCCATGTTGCCATGTTATCTGCATGTTCTGAACTATTTTCATGGCCTTTCAGAAGTGAACCAACGTTTATCCAGTCTGAAAGTCCATCCGTAATTAGTTTGTACGACTTCCTTGAAAACACCTTGCAGCAGAAGCAATAAAGAGCATCATTCCTTCTAGAGTTCATCAGCCAGCTTCGCTTTATTTTTTCCCCATTAATTAATGTGCTGTACATGTAATGATGATGAAAGCTTCTACCGTCCTCTCTTTTAGGGAATGTGAAATCTGGACTGATTTGAAATGATCCTCGAGACACCAGATCTGTCTTCAAGGCATCTGACAGGACAACTGGCCAGTCATACGGATCAAGCGGTGGAGCAGATCTTGGTTCTTGTTGCTCTGTAGAAATGCCTGTGTGTGGTGTTTAAAGCTGAACAGAAGATGGGCCACTTGTTGGTTCATCAGGCTCTACTTCTACTGGTGTTTGAGGTTGCATAGAGGATGGTCCTGCTGTTGGCTCATGATGCTCATCAGGCTTTGCTGAGGATGGCTTTTCCAAATATTTCAGTAGTGCTCCTGAGAACATAACATTACATATTCTGTTAGATTTTGCTAAAATACTCTTTCTTATCTTCTTTGATAATTGATCTGTGTGAACAATTTGAGATGATGCGATCCATTAAATTTCACATTTCGAAATATTATAAATATTACAGAGACTAGCTTACTCTACACGATTCCTGAGCACTTGCCTAGCTTGATGGTCTACCTAACCTAGTTGCCTGAACTGTAATCATAAGAATATACAAGTGGCACATCTCACCTGTGCTACTGGAAAGCTTCTCCTCCTCTATTTTCTTCTTTTCCTGTTTTTCAGCTCCTGATGGATAATGTCGTTTCATTTTCCAAGATGCACGAAGTCACATCTAGTTAACCACAACTAATCTGCTAAATAATATTAATCATGATGATGATGATGATCTACAGAAGCTAAGGCTAACAAAGACCCTAAGATCCACTCTAAGGTTAGCCCGAGAAAGGAAAGAGTAGAGGGTTAAGAGAAGAGAAGAGAATAAGGGGTTAAGTAAGGAGAAACACCTATCACTCGTGGGTTAACATTCATTCAGAAAAAGAGAAAAAAGACTCATCATCATCATCCGCCGGCCACTGCCGACAAGTCAGAAAAATAGTCGGAGAAAATATGGGAGGGGTGAAAGATGAAAAGAAGTAAAATAAGAACGCTTACAAACCATGCAAACAGTCTTAACTCACTGTCATACTCACTGTCATACTCACTGTCTACGATGTCAATGGCTCTCTCTGTTATTGCAGCGAGGTTAATGGTGTATTCACAGCTATTGGGTTAACACATATGCCCTCAGAGTGGCGCCTGTTTGTTTATTGACAGTTCAACTCGGAGTTTAAAAGCTGTTCTACTCCACAATGGGAACAAATATCCATCTATACCAGTTGCACATTCTGTTCAAATGAAAGAGGACTATGAAAATGTCAAACAACTGCTCACTCAAATCAGGTATGAACAATATAACTGGGACGTGTGTGGTGATTTCAAAATGATTGGTTTCCTGTAAGATTTACAAGGAGGGTTTACTAAATATTCATGTTTTCTTTGCCTGTGGGATAGCAGGGCTTCAACTGAGCACTATAAAACAGTTCAGTGGCCTCCACGTGAAGGACTGCAACCAGGAAAGTACAACGTACTCAGGGAACTTCTTGTGAAGCCTGACATAGTTCTGCTACCACCTCTCCATATTAAGTTGGGTCTAATTAAGCAGTTTGTAACTGCGTTAGATTTTGGAGGGGAAGTTTTCCAACAGATTCGGGTCATGTTCCCTAAACTCTCTGAGGCCAAAGTCAAGGCTGGCATCTTTGTAGGACCACAAGTCAAGGCACTGTTGAATTCAAAGAACCTTGAAGCCAAGATGACTCCGATCGAAAAAGAGGCTTGGTGTGCTTTCCGTGATGTGCTTCGTGGGTTTTTAGGCAACCATAAAGCACCAAACTATAAGGAGTTAGTGTCAAACTTGATTAAGTGCTATGGCAAAATGGGGTGCCGTATGTCTTTAAAATTACACTATCTGCATTCACATCTACACTTTTTTCGTGATAACCTGGGCGATGTGAGTGAAGAACATGGCGGAAGATTCCATCAAGATATTCAAACGATGGAGAAAAGGTACCAGGGCCATTGGGATGCTTCCATGATGGGAGACTACGTATGGTCGCTGATCAGAAAGGATAAGAATGTTCATACGCGGAAGTCGCGTTCTTCAGTGCATTTTTAAGGAACGCACACTGCATAACGAGGCTTGTTATTCTCTTATCGGTTCTCCTCATGATATATATTATATCCTTTGCACCATTTTGGGTTTGTCAAACAATTTTGGCTCAATAAACATTAATTTCCAATAGCGTTTTTATTTTCAGAAAATATTTATGTTATCCTTCTTTATATACTTTGCCATATGAAAAGTGTGATAACTATATTTTTGAAACGGTTGATGATAGAGCAAAACCAATATAATTTTTGGAATCAGCGCCCCGAAATCATTAAGAAACGACAGAAAAATCACAATAAACAGATAATTTTTCAAATTTTGTTACCCAGTGTTATAGAGAGTGAATGCGGTAACGAAAGATAATAAATTTCCTATGCCTATTTTACAAGATTTGGTCTTTAGCATGCATGGTATGAAATATTTTACATCATTAGATCTCGTGCGTGGATATTATCAAATGCCATTGGAGGAGAGCAGTCGGGATTTCACTGCATTTATAACTGAGCGTGGGCAGTACCGGTTCAAGTCGGTTTCATTTGGGTTGAAAACAGCGCCTTCCTCCTTTCAGAGGGAAATGCAAAGAGTGTTAGATGGTTTTACATGGACGAAAGTTATTGTGTACCTTGATGACGTATTGATAATGGAGCGAAGTGTTGATGAGCATATAAAGTTACTAGGATCTGGTTTTGCAAAGGTTGTTGGATGCTGGTATGAAAATAAAGCCTGTTAAATGTAAGTGGATGAGTGAGGAAGTGCCCTTTTTAGGTCATATCGTTAGTAAAGGACTGAGTAAAAAGCCTGTATGTACAGCAGGTGATTAATTTTGGAAGACCACTTGATGTGGGAGGGGTGAGAGAGGTTTTTAGGGTTAGTAAATTTTCAACGAAAATTTACCCCATTGTTCCGAAATAGCAGAACCTCTGTCTCGTTAACTGCAGGTAAAAGGAAAGATAAAGTAGTTGGACAGAAGAGCGTGTGAATGCGTTTGAGTGTTAAAAAAGGCTATGTATGAGGATATTGTTAACGTTTCCAGACTATTCTGAGAATGCTGATATGTTGGAGTTATTCGTGGATGCGTCAAGTGTCGGTGCGGGTGTGTGCTTGGTTCAAAAGCAGGAGGGTATAGACAGAGTTATCTCGTATGCATCTACTACATTTAATAGAGCGGAGCGAAGCTACTCAGTGATAGAACGTGAATTGGCGGCGATGAGGTGGGCAGCAAAATTCTTTAGACCATTCTTACTTCGGCGCAAATTTATATTGTATACTGATCATAGGCCGTTGATTTATTTGACTAGTATGAAAATGATTGACAGCAGGCTTGCACGTACGATGGATGATTTGAGCGAATATACTTTTGAAGTTATAGAAGTAATGTATGTGCTGATGCGATGTCTCGACAGCAGAATCATTGGACTAGAGATGAATGGTGTGAGGTTGAATTGAGGAATGAGCTGCCAGAAGGTTTAGAAGTAATTAAGGAAGTGGCCGGTGAACGCAGTCTATGTTTGAAAGTTTGAAGATAGTTTTGAACGAGCAACAGATTGAGGGAGTGCCTGAGAGTTTGCAAAATTTAGAGAAAAAGTGTGGATGAGCTGCTGAAGCATGCTAAATTGTACAAGTTGAATAAGGGTGGTAGGAGTTTGAAAGAATTGAAACACATGAAAGATGTCAGAGTAATGCCAGACATAAAAGTTTTACTTATGGTCAGTGATATGTTTAGAGTTAAGATTTGGGTGCATTTTATACCTGAATGTTCAGTTACGTATATTGGATTTCGTGTTAAAGGAGAGGAAGGGTTGAAAGAAGTCCATTTGCAGAGTTTGGGAGGAATTCACTTTAATCCTGTAAAGAAGATGAGCGAGTTTAGAAAGATGTAGAAATGGTAGGGCATGTAGATCAAAGGAAGTAGAAATGAGTAAAAAGGATATGGAGAGAGAGAATTGAAGGAAGATTTAATGCCATTAAATTTATTTATGAAAGAAGTTGGACATGAGCGAGAGAGAGAGTTGGAATCTTGTGGCCATGAAGGTGGTCCAGTATTATGGTCATGGATCACTGTAGATAGATACAAGTTTTGTGCGTTTCTGGACATGGGAGCTGTAGTATGTTTAGTGAGAGAGAGTGTGATTAAGCATTTGTGTGATAAAGGGGTAGAAGGAAAATTTGAAAAGTGTGTGCCAGTTTACAAGGGCTTGGTGCGAAATTCAAGTGTCAAGACTGGTGAAACTTAAAGTTAAGAATGCGTGTGGCGAGTATGAGTTTCCTTTTGCGATTGTGAAGGATATTATTATACCAGTATGTTTTTTACTGGGTATCAACTACTTGGAGAGGGCTGATACAGTATTAGATTTCAGAAACGTTACAGTAGTTATGGAAATGAATCGGCAATTAACATCTGGAGTGTTCATTGGAATATAATGAGAAGGAAACACTGCGTTGGTTATGGGAGAACTTTTTACCTTTGAATGAAGTTGATAATTTGCAAAGTAGGGTAAAAGTTTTAAATGAAATTCGAAAAAGGGTTCTGAGTGGAGAAGAAATGGACTGTAATAATAAAAAATTTAAAGAGTATGTGCCCCATAGACCACATTGAGTGTAATTCAAAATGTTTGTGAGGTGGGATGAGAAAAGAAAATGTGGGCTGCAGTAGTGGATTTTCAATTGCTAGTACATATAGTTGTGACTTTTCATGTGTGTCTCGCGCATGTTGGAAGGACAAATTGTGTGATTTAGTGGGCAGGTGTATATATGGCATCCGAGGTTAAGTATGGTAGTTCGGATGTATGTAGGACATGTGAGCAATGCCAGAAGATGAAAGTGGGACATATGGTGACGTTTCCTCCAACTTTAAAAGTGATAACAAGAAGGTCATATGAACTTGTGGCTGTAGATGTGGTTGCATTGCCGAAGACGTTTAGTGGGTATATTGGTTGTTTGGTTTGTGTGGACCATTTTAGCAAGTTCGTACATGTGCAACCAGTTCGGAATAAGGGTGCTCAGTCGGTGTCGATTCTTTTGAACGAATGTTGAATTCAATGTTGAAGGTACCGGTGCGAGTCTTGAGTGATAATGGCCTGAATTTCGGTCAATATGTTTGGAGATATGTTGAGCAAGTACGGAATACAGCATGTATGCTCTAGTCCCTATAAACCTGCGTGTAATGGAGCGGTTGAGCGGGTGAATAGGACTATAACAGAATTTTTAGAAATTTGTGTGGGGCGAGTGGTAAATGGGATGAGGGGTTGACAAAGGGGTAATGCTTTATAATCAGACTGTACATTCGCAGACTGGTAAGCCACCTGCACAGAAATTAGCAGAGGGCACCCTGGGACGAGGCGAGCTGTTACCTATTCCCTTTGATGAACAATTGACTTGGCGTGAAGGTCACCCTAACTTCATCCCCTATGGAATAGGCGTGAAGGTTCTTAGGAAGTTAATTACTACAGATAGAACTTTGAAAATGAAAATGAGTGGAGATATGTGGGTCCATACTCGGTTAAAAAAGTTATGGAAGGGGGAGTTTCGTATGTTGTAGAAAATGAAAGTGAATGTTTGAGGGTGCATCATACGCACCTGAAACTGTTCGGGGAACCGCCAAAGTATTTGGAAGAGTACTTCGAGCGACAACGTATGATAAAGGAGTTGGGAAATTGTAGATGAATATGAGGGAGTGATAGAAAGATGGTTGGTGGAACCCGTTAGTAATGTGGAGAGTATCAATGTGGAGAGAGCAAGATTAGAGGAGTCACGACTGGAATTGAAGGACAATGAAAATTCTCGCTTTGTGAGGATTACACGTAGATGCAACTGGGAAGAGTCGTTTGAAAGCGAGACTCGAGTAAATAAAGTTAATAAAAGAAGGTATAAGAGAAGATTGTTGGGTAACACAAGTTGCAAGAAAGGTTTTGAAAGGAGTATGACATGGCTGAATCGTGTGCTGAAGTGGAAAAGGGATGTGTCGGTTCAAACGGAAGACACCTTAGAATGTTTCTGTAATGTGAGACGAGCTGAGCTGATCGATGCGGCTGTACAAACCGAAATAGTTTTACATGAAGCTTGTAAGGAAGTGAATGGTGCGAGAAAGATCCAGTAGAGGATGAGATGTTAAAGAAATGACATGGGATAATTCGGTTATTGCGAGTAGCTCTTATTTGTGGCAAGGGACCATCATGAATGAAAAATGCGAGTCAAAAGGAGGGTAAGGCATTCCTCTATGAATAGTTTTAATGGCGAACAGTTTGGTAGCAATGAGGTAGATATGTACGAGTTAGAGGATTCGGTGTTTGAGGAGATGATTTGGGTGATGAGTTGCAGAGGCAGGATAAATGTTTGAATATTAGGAGGGTTAGTTGTGTGGTTCCAATATAGATTGTCCATTAGTGGGAAAATACGCTTTGAGGAAATTGAAGGTTATGCGTGTACTGCCAGTCGAATGAGCATCAACGTGAGTCAGTCAGAGAGAGGAGTTAGCGAGAATGTGGGTCATGAATTAAAGGATCGTGTGTTAGAACAGAGAGTGAACAGACTGAAAGTGCAGTGTGTAGTGAGAAGCTGGAGCCGAAATCAGCCCCTAGAACTCGTTCTAAGGGTACTGTGCCGGAAATTTCAAATGTGCAAGTCCATACAATTGAGTATAAGGTTAGACATAATAGAAATGTCTAAGTTTTGTAGCATTTCTTTGATATTATCGAAATTATATTTGGATTTTTTTACTCTCTAATTAAACTTGTATATGAAAAAATAGACTCCTGTATCTAAATTTGAATGTCATAGACAATAAGAATTTGTAATTTATGGAGAAAATAGCATTAACTATTTGTTTTATAGGGTACTTATTTAGTATTGGCAGTAATTACTCGTAAATTAATGTACGGCTGTTTTTTTTAGAACCTTAAAATAGCTAATGACTAAGAATGTAATAAGGAATAGGTATGTTTTTTCATTGAAATTAGGGCACTGGCACGGTTATATATGTGTTTGAAACGTCATAAAGGGGGGTATCCAGAGAGAAAATTATGAATAATTAACGGACCCAGAGAGAACTAACTACCACCTGCACGCCTGCGCCATTTCTGGATGAACTGCTGGTGAACAGGATCAATGCCAGTGAATGTTCATGCAGAACTACTTGCCACCTGACACGATTGCGCCATTTCTGGATGAACTGCTGGTGAACAGGATCAATGCCAGTGAATGTTCATGCAGAACAACTTGCCAGCTTGCACGGTTGCGCCATTTCTGGATGAATTGCTTCGTGAACAGGATTAGCGGTAATGAATGTTCAAGACACAATTTCGTGTTTCTCATCGTATGAAGATGAAGAGCAGATGCCTGACAAAGAAACGGCTGGCTGCATGTAATTGCTTCGCTGATTTTTCTGTTGTCCTAAGTTTATTAATTAAAAAAAAAGGAAAATGGCTAAAAGTATATAGAGAAGTTTTTTCTGAAAATGTTTGGGTCCCTGTTTTTGTTCAACAACTGAATTTATTTTATATTTGTTATTATAATTTTATTTGTCTGTATATACTGTGGGTTTGGGGTAATATAATATCTTCAAGAGGAAAAGTATTAACCCTTAACAAACCTAACGAAAGGTCACAATCCTATAATTTATATATATATATATATATATATATATATATATATATATATATATATATATATACACAATCAATATATGTGTCCTGTGTCGAATTTCATGGTCTATCTCCTGGTGAAGTTGGATTTTTGCTAACTCCAACCATTATTTTGTAATTTGCTGTTTCTATACAGTTACCTAATTGATTCCAAGATTATGCGGAATGTGCCCTCCTCCATTATTAATGCACGCTTGCAACCTTGCTCGCCATTGATCTAGTGCAGCATTTATGAATCGTTGTGATATCTTTCTGTAGTCTGCAGTAATACTTTCCTTCAATATAATCCGAAACATTTCGGTCGAGATATTTCCGAGTTGTGCGAGCTGTATGGCTTGTGGCACCATCTTGCTGGATCACAAAGTTGTTTCTTGACTTCTCCCTTATCGACGGCAGTACCGCATCAAGGATTTTTTCTTGGTAATAAGCAGCAGTGATTTTGGCATTTTGATCAACAAAAACAATCTCTGACTTCCCTAACTGAAATAAAGATGGAAACCATGACTTTTTGAGAAAAATGCGGATGTTCCCTGCAAAGTCGATCTAGACTGATAGATTCTTTGTCCTGTCTTCCATAAACTCGGTCATTTTGTGCGTTTATTATTAAAGCAACCATAAAGGTATTCTCGTCACTGAACCATATTTTCGACACTTCTCTCTCTGGGAATCGATCTAACAGAGTACGACATTTTTCAACTCTTGCTTGCTTATTTGATGCAGAGAGCCATATGAACTTCGATTCTTTTAAAACATTTAAGACCCAGATCATCTTCTATTATACGACGAACACTAGAGCGAGAAATACCAGTAGTTTTTGAAATTTCTCTAACGGACTTGTGGGTGTTGGGCCGTTCTTCTTGACTGCATATCATGGATGAAACCGTGTCAATATTTTCCTCAGTACGTGATGTTTTTCGCCTTCCACTGCCTTCTTTTCGTTTGGTCGACCCTGTGATATTGATTTTTTTTTATGAGATATTGAAGTCCAGGTATCGTCCATCGTTTATTTGAAAATTCTTTCTTCATTCATTTTGCACCCCAGTGTTTCTCCTTACGCAGGTTCAATATCAATGCTTCATCTTCAAGGAAAGTATTTCATTATGTTATAACTTCTTCAGCAACTATAGCAGAATGATGGACTGAAGTGAAAAAGGAAATAAATTAATTATTTTGTGTAAAAATTAGGAAAATTAATTACACTGGGGAACAAATTTTAACCTTTTTTTGTTTCTTGGACGTGAACAGATCGGTCTTATAGGATTTTTTCCGCTGATTCCGAATATAGCCGTAGAATTTCTCATCACCCAAGGTTACTGAGAAATTTGTATTTTAATATTTATTCAAAAAGTGTATAGAAGTTAGTAAAAATACTTCATAAAAATTATATTAGTGGTAGATTGGCATTTAAAATATTCTTCTTAAAACTTCTTTGTTACTGATTTTCTCTTGTAGTTTTCATTAGGAGCTTCTCGCATCAATATCCAGCAGTAATCAGCTAACATTGCCGGATCCCACCTCCCTTGGTAGCGTTTCTCCATAGTAGCTATATCTTGGTGGAACCTTTCTCCATGCTCATCGCTTACGTCGCCGAGGTTTTCAGGGAAGAAATCTAAATGGGAGTGCAAGAAATGGATTTTTAGTGACATATTACATCCCAATAACATATATGCTTCAATCATGTCCTGCACTATTTTTTCATAGTTAGAGGCTTTGATGTTCCCTAGAAAATTTGTGACAACATTCTTCATGGCCTCCCATGCCATTTTTCTTTTCCTCTCAAGGCATCATCAAACTTTTGATCTTTCATGAGCTCTCTGATTTGGGGACCAACAAAGATCCCTTCTTTTATCTTTGCATCGCTAAGTCGTGAAAACTTTTTCTTCAAATATTTGAATGCCTCATCTTCCTTGTTCATTGCTTTGACAAAATTTTTCATGATGCCAAGTTTGATGTGAAGTGGCGGTAAGTATATTTTCTTGGGGGTCAACTAAGGGTTCATGAGACACATTCTTCAGTCCTGGGATACATTTTTGACGAAGTGGCCAATCCTTTACAAAATAATGCGAATCTCTGGCTCTGCTGTCCCATTCACAAAGGAAGCAGCAGAACTTCGTATAACCGAGCTGCATTCCCAGAAGAAGCGCGACGACTTTTAAATCCCCACATATATACCAACGAAACTGGTCATAATTAATCTGCTGAAGGATGAGTTTCATATTTTCGTAAGATTCTTTCATGTGGACAGCGTGCCTTACAGGAATGGAAGGGTATTTATTTCCATTGTGAAGTAGTACAACCTTGAGGCTTAGCTTCGAAGAGTCAATAAATAAACGCCAATCTTCAGATTTGTGCTCATGACCGAGAGCTAACAGCAGTCCATTTACATTATTACAGTAGCATAAACCATGACGAGGAGAAATACTGCATCAGATCTTTTTGGCGAGTGCGGAACGCCGATATGCTTGTATCTTTTGCCAGCAAATTCCATTCACGTAACCTGGAGCCCAATAATTCCGCTTTCTTTTTCGGAAGGTCCAAATCTCTCACGAGATCATTCAGCATAACCTGCGTTATCATACGTGGTTTATTTGATTCAGGTTGCTGAAAGTCTGTATCTTTAGTGTCATCAATTTCCATTGGTTCAACTTCAGACTCTTCATCCAGTGTCCATGACTTTGGGGGAGTTGGAATTGGGTTATCATCGTCATGTAGTACTGGTCTCATGGCAGATGCAAGATTTGGGTATTGAATTTTATGTTTATTTTTGGCAGAGAATCCTGAAACGTTAGTCATACAAAAATAGCAATCCGTTAGGTGATCCTTGGGCTCTCTCCAAATCATTGGTATGGCAAATGGCATAGATTTGCGGGTACCTTTAATCCAACCCCTAAGAGTGACGGCACAGGAAATGCATGAGATATGAGGTGCCCAGGATTTGTCTTGGTCGCCTACCTTACATCCAAAATAAAGTTCGTAAGCCTTCTTCACGAGTCGGGTCATCGTCTTCCTCTGTGCCATTATGGTCAGTTCTCCACATACGTAGCAAAATGTATCTCTGGGATTAATAGTTTCGATTCATGCTGGCGGAAAATTATTGAAATCACGGAAAACTTTTTGGAATGAAAAACCAATTTTTTCTACTATGAAAAATTTTAAAATTTGAGCAAAACTTGAAAAAAATTTATTTTTATTAAAAATCTGTTGTTTAAATATCTATATTTTTTTAATGCAAAAAATACTATTAAATATAGTTAACCTGGAAAAAAAGAAAGTAAAATTAAATTAGTACACTTAATTTTAACTAATATTTTGGGAAAACTGAGTAAATGGAAATATTATTTTCTCGAAAACTATGGGTGATAGAAAAATTCTGAAACCATATTTGGAATCAGCATCAAAGGTTCTATAAGAAACACCAAATAGTTTTCAAGAAACAAAAATGTTGTTCCCTAGTGTTATTTATGGAGAAACTGACTGTCATCTGAAAGTATCAGTTGCTGACTTTGACCGCCTTTCAATTGAGCACCATATTCTGATACCTCCTTTCAGTTGTGAGCCTGTACCTCTACTCTTGGGCCGTTGAATCTAGATTCAAAGCCAGCGTTTGAAAGAGTAAAAGTATGGATACAACATACGGCCTCAGCAGTAAGATCAATTTACAGGGTGAGTCACAATATTTTGTCAAAGTTGAGTAATAGTTTTTGGGCCCACCCGGTGTGTGTATATATATATATATATATATATATATACATACACGGTGTTTGAAAACTTTCTGTACAAATTGTAATGGGGGATAGGCAACACCAAGACAAACCCTTTTCGTCTATAAGTGTATGTCCGCTGACGTCACCATTCGGCGCGAGAGGGCGCCGCTGCAATTGGCTAAAAGGTGAAGTGGGCTAGACTCGCGCTTGCCGCGGGCATTCTTAAATCGGACGTAGTACGCGTAACATGGAGCGCTTCACGACTGCTGAGATGGCTGACATGCATATGGTGTATGGGGCTGCCAATGGAAACGGAAGAGCTGCTGTGAGGTTGTACCGACAGCGCTTCCCAAACAGACGTGTGCCAAACCACCAAACGTTTGCGCATTTGCATCGGCGACTGCGAGAAACTGGAACATTCCATGCAAACATGCATGACACTGGTCGGGAGAGAAACGTGCGCACTCCTGACATGGAAGAAGAAATCCTACGGCGATTTGAGGACAATCCAAGCGCAAGCACGCGAGGTGTTGCACGTATCCTCGGTGTGAACCACGACCTGGTCTGGAGAGTGTTGCACGAGCAGCAGTTACATCCGTTTCATCGTCAGAGAGTCCAGGCATTACAACCTCGGGATTACCCTCTTCGTGTGGAATTTGCACGCTGGTTTCTGCAGCAGACAGCGGTGCAGCCTAATTTTCCGGCTTATGTGCTGTTCTCAGATGAGCCCTGTTTCACACATGAGGGTGTGTTTAACATGCACAATTCTCACGTGTGGGCGCACGCAAATCCACATGCTACACGGGTGCATGCTCATCAAGAACGGTTCGCCGTCAATGTTTGGGCGGGTATCGTCCATGGCAAGTTGCTGCTCGTGCAACACTCTCCAGACCAGGTCGTGGTTCACACCGAGGATACGTGCAACACCTCGCGTGCTTGCGCTTGGATTGTCCTCAAATCGCCGTAGGATTTCTTCTTCCATGTCAGGAGTGCGCACGTTTCTCTCCCGACCAGTGTCATGCATGTTTGCATGGAATGTTCCAGTTTCTCGCAGTCGCCGATGCAAATGCGCAAACGTTTGGTGGTTTCGCACACGTCTGTTTGGGAAGCGCTGTCGGTACAACCTCACAGCAGCTCTTCCGTTTCCATTGGCAGCCCAATCCCCATACACCATATGCATGTCAGCCATCTCAGCAATCGTGAAGCGCTCCATGTTACGCGTACTACGTCCGATTTAAGAATGCCCGCAGCAAGCGCGAGTCTAGCCCACTTCACCTTTTAGCCAATTGCAGCGGCGCCCTCTCGCGCCGAATGGTGACGTCAGCGGACATACACTCATAGACGAAAAGGGTTTGTCCTGGTGTTGCCTATCCCCCATTACAATTTGTACAGAAAGTTTTCAAACACCCTGTATATATATATATATATATATATATATATATATATATATATATATATATATATATATATATATATATATATATATATATATATATGTATATTAGTCGTAAATCCCCCCATAGGTCGGCCATTTGTGTAAATTTTCGTCTGTGCCCATTTTTTAGCCAGTAAGTCGAACAAGTTATACATTTTATATTTTTAAATTTTTAATCCCTTTTGTTTGTTTTAAAGTACTACTCAAAAGAAGTTAAGGGTCAAAGGAAATTTTTTGATCATTTTTGTAAGTATGTCTTTTTAAGCCAAATAGGGTTAGAATATCCCCCTTTGGGTTGTCATTTGGACTATAGACATCACGTTATTATGGGACATGCAATCATTGCACTTATCTTTAGAAACTTTTTAAGTTAACCCAGATTTCCTTTTCATAGATTTGAAGCACGAACTTAGTCAGACTAAACTGACAAACTGCCTCGAAACACCCATTGTGACACCTCATGCACCATTTGCACGTGTTGTGCATGAGTGTCATTCCATGCATGCCAATTTTAGCAATAAAATGGCTGAGCATTTTCCATTCATCATCACTTGAAATTTGAAGATGGTTCGACGACAACTCAGCATCCAAGACAGGGGAAGGGCCATTGGCTGGCTACAAGATGGACAAACTCAGAGAACTGTGGCTTAGCGTCTAAATGTAAGCCAAAGCGTTATCGGCAGACTCTGGCAGAGGTTCAGGACAACTAATGCTGTTTAGAATCGCCCCCGTTCTGGAAGACCCCGATCAACAACAGCACGAGAAGACCGCTTCCTGATGATAACGGCGTTGCGACAGCGCTTTGTGACCGCACGGCATCTTCGGGATCAACTCAGAGCTGCCAGAGGCACCAACGTGTCCGACCAGACCATTAGGAATCGTCTGCGAGACCGAGGTTTGCGATGCCGGCGTCCTGCAGTCCGACCACCGCTACTTGACCGTCACAGAAGGGCTCGCCGAGATTGGTGCAGACGTCATATCCGGTGGAACCGTGGTCAGTGGGCAGAGACAATGTTCACAGATGAGTCACGCTTCTCGCTCCAGTTCAATGATGGCCGGGCTCGTGTTTATCGTCGTCAAGGAGAGAGATCTGCTGATGTTAACGTTGCTCAACGTCTACCATTTGGAGGAGGAAGTGTGATGGTGTGGGCGGGGATATCCATGAACCACAGAACACCTCTGTACGTCGTCAACGGAAATTTGACTGGTCAGCGTTATCTCAACGAGATTGTTCAACTTCTGGTAATTCCACTTCTGCAGCGGATTGGACCAGGAGCTTGGTTCAAGGACGACAACGCAAGACCTCATCGTGCCAGGGTGGTGACCGACTTCCTGCAGGAGCAGAACGTTCAGCACATGGATTGGCCTGCATATTCACCCGACTTGTCACCCATTGAGCATGCGTGGGATGAACTAGGGCGGCGAGTTCGATCACATCACGTCCCTGCCGTCAACCTCCGGCAACTGGCTCAGCGATTAGTCGCAGAATGGCAAGCGATCCCTCAACGTTATTTCCAACGCCTGATGAACAGCATGCGCCAACGTTGTCAAAAATGTGTGAATGCTAACGGTGGCTACACCAATTACTGAAGCTTCTGCGACTTGTGTGAACATCATTTTGGGGGGTGCATGACTTTTTTTCATCAGGGTAATAAACTAGTGTCTAATCAAAAGTTTTTGTTTTCTGTTTTCTGTTCTTGAGCCATCAAAGAATTATTTTGTCATTAGTCGTCACCATTTTAACTCGTTAGCTTATATTTATATGCACAAATATTTTTTACCCTTAACTTCTTTTGAGTAGTATATATAAATATATATATATATATATATATATATATATATATATATATATATATATATATGGGCTTTTCCGTTCTATGGGCACCAACGAGGTTAGGTTAGGTCAGGTTAGGTTAGGTTAGGTCAGGTTAGGTTAGGTTAGGCTATGTTAGGTTAGGTTAGGTATGACCAATAATGATAATGTAATGTAATAAAAATAAATGGTCAAATGTTTGAAGAAACGACAAATATTTTTTGTTTTTATTTATGTTCATTAAAGCTGTTAAATTGAATAAATTAAATTTCTCCTATTCAAAATGTACTCATTATTAATAAAAAGTTTAAATAAGTTTGAAAAATATTAATGTCTCTCATTTCAATGGTGCCCATTATAGTATCTATATATAAGTTTTATATTATAAATTAGATCGCTATATACTTATTTATTAAGTTGTTTAATTTTTTTTATTAGTTCAGTCGTTCTAAAATGAAAGTTTTGTGAAGTGAACGAAAGAAAGTCGTTTGGAGAAAAGTTGAAGAACGAGTTTTTATCATAAATTCGTTCACTGTTCACTGCAGTGAGTTCCTTTCCTTTAGTTGCCTTCGTTCATTCCCTCTTTACTTTTGAGACCAGTAATACTCGTAATAATAATGATGATAACATTGAGAAAAACGTGGAAATAATAATAATAATAATAATAATAATAATAATTATAATGACTATAAATAAATATGGAGTAAATTTAATGAATACATATCTAATGCAAATTAACCCCTACCAGGATTCAAAGCAAGCTAATTCCTATTCAGAAGTCTCGGGTTCGAATCCTGGTTGGGCTTCACTTTTGTTAAGCAAAATATCACGCATTTAGCGTATTATTTTCATCTAATATATATATATATATATATATATATATATATACATATATATATATATATATATATATATATAGTGGGGCCACTAGCTTGACCTTCGTGCGAAAAGAGACTCACGCACGAAACTTCTACCTGGTTTCCAGGTATATAATTTCCATATTTCTATAAATTAGTATAATGATCACTTTATAGGTTTTTTATTTCATTTGTCTTTATTTAAGGATTGAAAAACATTTATTAAATGCTCGCTTATATTAACTTTGGTGATAATGCTTAAAGCGATCACTCTTTCATATTATTCTGTTGCTTTTTTTTTTTTTTTTTTTTTTTTTTTTTTTTTTTTTTAGACAGCGTTATTGAGCTTTTTGATTTTATAGTATCAGAAATGAATATCTAATGAATATGGATGTAATAATATGTTATGTTAATTATATATAACACGAAAAGAATATAATGCATAGTATAGAAAATAGTTTTTTATATTAATGACTTTCTTTGGAATAATGTTCTTTTTTATAACTTTTTAACGTCGTAAAATCTAAAACAATTTTATTTTCTATAAACAAATACAATTATACCTATTTCACTCCGACTCTATTCTCGTTATTGTGTTTCCCGTAATAAAAATGCACTTCATGACCTTAAGAACCCGAAAAATAAACATACCCGGGGCATCACTTCACTGATTACTATACTAAAACACATTCCGTCACGCCCGCAATTCCTATACATAACCCGCTTCTACTTACTATATATACTATCTGGGAGCAAACCTGACCTAAGACCAGAAACACCGGTACCCAGCTACCTGACCGGCTCCGCGTGCGATGCTAGGTCAAAGGCGAAGGACGCGTCCCTTTTAAGGGGACTTTGCTATCTTGTTGTCATCTTGTATCTTAGCAACAAGCATCGCAGGAAAGACATGAATGGGAGGAAAAGTCTCGGAGAAAATCTTGTTTGCCTTCCGCAGTCTCCTTGACCTGACCTCTTTTTAAACAAAAAATAAAAAAAAGATTGAAAAACTGAATGTATTCATAGAGAGGAAGAAAACTTGTTTTTAGTGTATGAAATATTATTAAGGAAAGGTGGTTCGTGTAGAGAATTTTTTAGTTGGTTGGAGGAAAGAGAGCAGAATTCTGTTCGATTTAATTTTGATTGTCATATATATATATATTGGATGAATTTCACAATTAAACACGTGAAATGAATGAATGATGTAAATCCACAAGGAAAAAGAAAAATGAATCCAAGGCCTTTCTTGTATTCGTTCCCTGACGAGGTGTACTTCTGAATATACGAAAGAGCTTAGAATCATTTTTCTTTTTCCTTGTGGGTTTACATTTTATATATATATATATATATATCAGTGGCGTGCGGTCCATGGAAGCAAGGGAAGCAATGCTTCCCTATTCAAAGAAAGAAGAAAATGCTGTATTATACTTTAAAGTTTAAACATTTCAATGTGTTAATAATTTGTACAAAATCATTTTATTATACTATTTATAGCATTTGATTGGTAATCAGGTGGATACATAGTATATACATTGGTTGCCGTTCGTGCAAGAACCTTTAAGAAAGCCGACGCAAAAAATCTCGAGTTGGACAACAATTGACGAAATGCATCCTTTTTCCCAATGACTTTCGCTTTTTTTTTTACTGTTACAAATTGTTTCTTTCCATTCTAAAAACTCATTTAATGTTTAATAATGTAGTATTTATTGAATACAACAAGTTTCATATATAGTTTTTCTACTAAAAAATTCCATGGCCATGTTAAGCGAAAAAGAATATATTTATCGTTATTTTATTCTTCCTATGTCAAAAAGGAAGCAATTTAGATTTCGCTGTCCAGATCTTATAGTTAATTTTCTTGAAATATCTGGCAACTTATACGTGCTGTGAAAGGCTTGCAAGTTTAGCTTTAATCTCAAATGAGAAAAAGCTTCTTAAGGATATGAAAACCGATGCCTTTTACGAAGAAATAATAGATATATTTAATAAAAAAGAAAGAAGAATAGAATTAACCTATAAGTAAAGTAAGTAGATGATTATATGTTTTGTTTTTATTATATACGAGTATTTTAAAATTTTATTTTTATTTTATATAATCTTTGTTGTTTTGGCTTGAATTGCTTCCCCTTGACGAAAAATCACCGCACGCCACTAATATATATATATATATATATATATATGCTTGAAAGGTTTGAGCCTGAGTATCCACAAAAGCCTGGCGTCGCCCCTGATGTATTTTTATTCACATTAAATGTGTGATTTTCTTTATTTTGAAATAAACCGCAAGGAAAAAGGGAACATCCACTGCGAAAGTCCGAATATTTTCGAATTTATTTCAGGGAGGAGCATTGGATGTTTCATTTTTTCCTGCGGGTTATATATATATATAATATATATATATATATATATATATATATGAAATAACCCGCAGGAAAAAATGTATATTTGCATGTATAATTAAGTTTCATTGCAATTATTTAGTAATTTTTTTGAAAAATTATAATTATACTCTTAAACACGAATTTTAATTAAACACTTAATAAATGAAGATAATAAATCTAAATAAATAAATAAGATGAAATTGTGTGAATCTTGAATCATCTCAAATGTTCAATTTCAAATTGTGCGGTAAATTTACATAGATTCTTTTCAATATTTTACAGCCACTCTGTATTCGATCATTTTTGACATTATCTCAATTAAGATCAGCGTCTTATGTGATTGTATATATATATATATATATATATATATATATATACACGCGTACATGCACGTGTGTACATAACGTTATTGTTAATATTTCAGAAATGTTTCTAACATTCTAAAGCAGAGATTCATCCTTCTAAATCTGAAATGAAATCAGCCTTCATAGAGGGAGCGATAGATAGATTCCATTAGTGTATATATAATTTTATCTAATACAGTATTGAATCCTTGAATACAGTTATTTTTCGCAAGCTATATATATATATATGTTGCGAAAAATAAATATTCCAGACTCAATATTAACAATAACGTTATGTACACACGTGCATGTACGACGTGTGTCTGTACATGTGCACATATGTAAAACACTGTGCTGACTTCCGATACCTAGCATTACGCAGTGAAGGACATTCCTCTCAATTTATAAAGAATCAAAGTACATTTTAAGCTAAATACAAATGGATTTATTTCCCTAACTTACTCTTATAAATGAAAACATTATTATTTATCGTAAAAGAAAAATCATATTTGTGTATTTTCGAGATCAGCCAATGAAAATTTTTATTTTTAAAAAATTTAACACGCAATCAATTTTATTATAAAAATATTGGATATATTCGTAATATTGTGATATATATATATATATATATATATATATATATATATATATATATATTAGTAATAATAATAATAATGAAGAAAACATGAAGGATAAGGCGAAAATCATCTTTATAAGATATAATAATTATTTCCAACGTTTAGGAAATCTTGCGTTACTATCTTCATGGCATCAATACAGCTCGAGTTGCCAGATTTTGTCCCGCATCAAAATTTTTTGAGGTTTTTTTAAGACCAATTTTTTTTCAAATTGAAACTAGATTTCTTCACGATTACAACAAACAAAATTAGAAATTTTTTATTAAAACAATGCTTAATAATGCTTGATTTTTGGATCAAATGTGGGACTGTCCCGCAGAATGCGGGACGTCTGGCAAATCTAAATTATTATACAGCACAAACTAAGACGAGGTGTGTGTATATTCTGTACAATGAATAATTTTATATAGCATGAATTGATTGATGGTTGTAATTAGTATAGAGAGCAAACAAATTTCTAAACATTAAATCTTAATTTAAATGAAATGGATTCCTATATATAAATTTTATGTATCAGTAGTAATCTCTCAAGTAGCACTTATATACACTATGTATATAAAATATTGTGTGTGTGTGTGTGTGTGTGTGGTGTTTTGGAATTTTAGCTTACAAACGCTTCTCCCCATCCAGACGATTTCGTAAATCATTTAAAACCAATTTATTGCTAGTGGTTTTATCCCAGTTTTAGTTTTTCTTGTTTTCGTTCTTATCTCATTTGTGACTCGAATATCAAATACGAGAGAAAGCTAGTTTTAAACGTCTTTTGACATTACGTTCCAATTAACCTTCGAGCCAATGAACAACAAGCTGAAAAATTTCATATATATATATATAGGGTGGCGAAAAGTCGCGCATCGTAGGAATTTTCAGTGTTGACTATAATATATTATTTTTTCCGTACTGACGTATTATCGGGACTACCAAACTGTTTATTATGTGTTTTTGCTCTCGTCATTTTCGTTTAAACTAACGAAAATATTACAACTTAACCTAACCAATGATCAAGGGCGTACAGTTGACCTAACCGGGCATTCAGTTGACCTAACCGAGCATTTTCCGTTTTATTTTGTTTTTCGTAACTAACCTAACCTAACCTAACCTAAAATCTTTCCTTTTTTTCAGATCATTAGACATTTTCAACCATGAAAATATGGGATTTGCCAAGCACGGAAAAAGAATGCCCTGTTAGGTCAACTGTACGCCCTTGATGATTGGTTAGGTTAAGTTGTGATATTTTCGTTAGTTTAAACGAAAATGACGAGAGCAAAAATACATAATAAACAGTTTGGTAGTCCCGATAATACGTAAGTACCTTTTTTCTTTTAGGTAGGGGATGGCTGCGAAATTAACAATAGACGAGAGGGTGAGCTTGGTTTTAATGTATGGAATACCAGGTACAACAAATCGATGAATGGGTACAGAATTTAAATTCTGTACCCATTCATCGATTTGTTGTACTTGCTATTCCATACATTAAAACCAAGCTCACCCTCTTGGCTATTGTTAATTTCCCAGCCATCCCCCTACCTAAAAGAAAAAATATATAGTCAATACTGAAAATTCCTATGATGCGCGACTTTTGAGCCACCCTGTAATATATATATATATATATATATATATATTATATATATATATATATATATATTATCCCAGGCTAGTTGCAGTCTAGGTTGGGCATCATGATTATGACGTTTGTATGTACGGTTTCTGTTTCTTATTGTTTAAACTAATACGAGTGAAATGTTGGTTTTCTTTCAGTTGATGTCGTGATTATTTTGTAAACAATCTTCAAGATCTTTAAAGCAACTCGTTCTAGCTAAAGCTTAAAATTAATGACGTCATCAATCTAGGAATGACGTTATAAGCTAAATCAGACTGGAACAAATCTCGGCTTTCGAAAGCAAACTATACTTTTATCCTTCATTAAAACTGCAAATAGGCACCGCTTTAACAAAATAATATATTAATAAATAAAATCGGTTCCAATAATCCCGATAAACTGGGCCGTCCGTAACGTACGTGTAGCTCAGTGTATCCCGATTGTTGGAAATTGGAATTCATGATACAATTGATTCAAAATATCGGTAATAAACGGGGAGTTTCTCAATATGGCTTTCTAAATCAACTGTACACAACATTACATTTAATTGTAAAACCAAATATTTTTATACACTCGTAGAATTGGATTAGTGCGCGAGTTTAAGGGACCCAATCTTGTTCTTTTCAAGGAGATGCGATTCTTATAAAACAGAATAATAAAACAATATTTATTCGGTAGAAATGTTAATTTTACCTCGCATTTCCAAACTATAGAAACCTTTCTTTTTTAGCATTTTTATGATTTATAAGTCGATATGGCTTATGGAGAATCTGTAAACTTTCACAATTGACGTCATTTTCAAAGAATTAAGTCTATCTATCTATCTGTTATTATTATTATTATTATTACTATTATTATTTATTTTTATTATTAATTTTCTCCAGATGTCTTAAGTAACAGTACATCAAGTGTTTTCATATTCTCTTCAGTCTGTAACTTTCTTACACAAACGAAATAGATACAATCAATAGAAAGATTATCCTTAAAAAAAAGGGGTTATGAATATTTTATATATTAAAAACAAAATTTTCCCAATTTTTCACCGCGGGTTATAATGAGGCCGTAAATCTCATTAAACTTCTCCCAACAAACTTGACAATTCCCCCAACTTCACTCTCGGCATTCTTTCTCTTACAAAAAAAAAAAATCCTTGCCCTACCCTCAAAAGCAACTTCATGGAGACCATACCCATCCCCTTGCCCGGCTTTTCTATCCCCCCGTCCCACGTCCCTTTCTCCCAGGTATAGGGGAAATAACTTCCAAATACCCAGCTGAAAAGTGTGCTAATTTCTATGAATTTATCATTGCAGAGAAATCGAAATCAACGTTTTTTAATGGTGGTTAATCTCTACAGTATCTGTTGCTATCGGGTCGAGTTTAGCTCACGAAAACCCAACACTAAAAGGCGAGATAAGTATAGTTAGTTGAGATGATAAGTGTGAAATAGGACTAACTGTAGTAATGTGTGTATGTGTGTGTGTGTATATATATATATATATATATATATATATATATATATATATATATAGGGGAATGAACTCAGAATGGTCCCCTGAGTTTTTTATGATACACACATTCAATCTGACGTGAAGACAGCGAGTCTTTTGCTTAAATTGAGGTTCTAAATGTAGCAGGGCTAGGCTGCTTTAAACCCTAGATCCATGTCGCAAAGCTGGATCCTGTCTGCTTTGCAGATAGCTGG
This sequence comes from Bathynomus jamesi, assembly GCA_023014485.1. Taxonomy (NCBI): domain Eukaryota; kingdom Metazoa; phylum Arthropoda; class Malacostraca; order Isopoda; family Cirolanidae; genus Bathynomus; species Bathynomus jamesi. The sequence goes on from JAJOZX010008649.1 coordinate 150,545, forward strand.
TGAGGGAAGCTATATTTGTGGGATCTCTTTGCGAGTGACCCGTTGCCCACGTCGGGCTAGCATCATGAAAAAGAAAAACTATGGTATTTGTCATTTACCATTACTTATTCGGACTATAGTGGATTTAATTATCCCGGAAGAGTTCCTTGTTCCATGCACGGTCTGTGTGTATCATATATATATATATATATATATATATATAGAGAGAGAGAGAGAGAGAGAGAGAGAGATTTATGAATATTTAAGCATATAGGGAAATAAAAGTAAATTGTACGGGGAACGAAAATGTCATTTTAAAGAGTATCCAATATCAAACATCATTTATAAAATTCACTTGGTGCTAATTCACTTTTTATTAAAGCTACATTCATTTCATTTAAAATCAAATAAAAAACAAAACACAAAGAATTTACTTTGATATTTCAGCAGTAAAATAAGAGAAAACGACACTGAATGAATATAAATTGACTTTAAAGGGATAACAAAAATAAAAACAATTTTTTTTTTTTTTACAAACACGTTGTCTCTTTTCTCAATGCACTTTCTCTGTTTTTTTTTTTTCTTTTAAATTTTCATTTCTGTGCTTTGTTTTCTGCACCTTGCTTTCTGCGTCTTTATTATGCCCAGTAGCGAGGCAGTTTCTACAGCGAACGAGAATGTAGGTTCGAACCTGTGAGTGGTTCTCACATGATAACAAATTTGCGCCAAACTGGATGCTACTCATTAGTAGTTATGGTGCATCAACGTTTTCGTAAAAGTTTGAAAGACTTTAATTATATCCGTTGTAAGGAGCCATACCAACACAAACATTTGGCATAGTAGTGCTAATTACACCACTATTAACATAACCTAAATTGACTAACGCAACTTAACATGATCTAATCTAACATGAAGGAGATCCCCCAATTTTGTGTTCTATAGTTTCGGGCAAGTTGTGTATATATATATATATATATATATATATATATATATATATATATATATATATATATATATATATATATATATATATATATAACATAGAGTAAATATTCAGGTCAGTTTTTGGCTTAGTGTTGGGTGATTTTTAAAGGCTTTCTCCGAGATGTAGACTATGGTTTCCTATTCCATTGAAAATTCCTTTTGAGTTTATAAATTTAGATAAAAAAAAAAAGATGTTTTCAGGTAAATATATTTATATTAGAAAAATCCTAATTAATTTTAAATTGGTATATATATATATATATATATACCGTGTGACCACAAAAAATTGTCCCTGTTTTTAATCGCTTATTACTAAGTCATTATTGCAGCTTCACAAACGAAATAAAAAGCATTCGAAAGAGAACATTTTAAAGTTTTATTTAATTTTTTCGATATCCTGGATACGAAATCAGTACTTATAAAAAAATGACATTTTCGGCTTACAAGACGCTGCGCCGTGAAAGACGCACCTTAATTTTGGAAAGATAAATTCAAGAAAAAGGTTTTTGATGCACTTTATTGTTAATAGAATGGATATGTAAAATTCAATAAAAAGAAAACCCAAAAGCCAATAAAGAAAGATAATATGATTATTACTCTTATTATTTGTTATTAATCAACTTCAGATTCATTACTGACATTATCATCATTATCCCCATCATCATAATCATCATCATCTTCACTTGTATCACTGTCACTCTCATACAAATGATCTTCAGTGCCATCCATTGCATTACTTATACCACATTTTTTAAAGGACTTGACCACAATTTCAGTCTTAACATCATGCCATGACTTCAGCACCCATTCACACACTTGTGCTATTGATGGACGTTTCATCCTTTTCCACTTTCGGCTTCTAAGACGCAGGGCGATTTTTTAAGGTATTTATAAGGAAAAAAAGTGCGTCTTATAAACCGACAAATACGATATATATATATATATATATATATATATATTTTTTATTATTATATTTATTATATTATTATTATTTTTTAATTGGAGCGTTTTTCATACATGCAATGTGTGTGTGTGTGTGTGTGTGTGTGTGTGTGTGTGTGTGTGTATAATTGGTAATTTTATAACATTTCTTCGATTCAAATAATGTAATGGACATGAAAAACTGTTTGAGTCAAAATGTTCTCCGAAGTTTTAATATTCAGTGAACAAATACACATTCTGAAAACCTCATCAACGTTCGATTTTGCTCGTGAAGGGCGACACGAAGAAATGAAATTAAAGGCATGAAGAAACTTAAAATCTACTGTAACGCATGAAGGATAACTCTCACTTAATGAAAATAAAGTAATCATTTTTCTGTCTAATACTAGAAAAAAGCTACGATTTGGCCATTTCACAACATCATTTCCCGTTAGACCATCGGCGTACGGTGTGGTAACTGTCCTCTGTATTCAGATGATGCTGCAACCCGTGGTTCGGATTCCATTTAAAGCCGTAGGTTCCCTCCGTCACGTGATTTTTGCCGTTACCAAAGACATTACCCCCCCCCCAACACACACACACACACTCGAGTTTATCATCGAGGATAGGCACTCTCCTACCTAATCTAGGATAGCCTATAAAGTGAATAGGATGAAACGGGCAAAGTGCCACATCAAGTAAGATTGAGGGTCTCCTTCGATCACTTTTCATGAAACACGTAAGATCAAAGTTCTTAGTTACTCTCCTTTTTATACTAGGTCAGCAAGGATGGATCTAGGCATTTCAGTAAGGGGAGGGCCAAAGAAAAATGCCCCCCCCCTAAAATAAAAAGGGCACAGTACGAGTTTTTTTTTAAAACAGACCATTAATGAGGGAGTGTAAAATCAATTGTATTGTTTTATTAGATGAGTCTCATTCAAATATGATACAAAATAAAAATCTAATTTGGGTACAACAGTTATCACAAAAAAATTTCCAAACAATTACAAATGTGTTGCCAATTAAAAGAACTTATCACAATAAGATGAAGATAAAACTAGTGATATGACTGCACCAGCACTAAGGGCACCTATGAAAACCATTACAACTACAAATTTGGAAGTACAAAAATGTATACGGTTAAAGACTCAAAATAGAATTTGAATAAAATAAAATAACCAAGATCTATTTACAAAAACAAAAAAATTTCAGAGGCATACACATCATTCAAATAGGGCACTTGCCAGAAATTGAAGGGGGGTCCGGACGTCGTCCCCCCCCCTCCTAGATCCGCCCTTCGTCAGGCCAACGCAACTAATTCACTCACCTTTTCATATATAAAAAAAACCATACGACTTTATTTTTTGGTATAATAATGTTTTGTTCTTGGCACAGTTAATTTACACGATCGTTTAGATATACGTATACTGTTTCTCATATTGCAAAGATTTTCTTTGTTCTTTTATGGTTGGTGAATAAAGGAAATTTGAGATAAATAAAATAGTATGAAAGTGACAACTTAAATTCATACTAGGAATTATTTGGTCTTTCTGTACCTCTGAAACAGTCTCGAAGTGGACGAAAAAAACCAAAATATATTTACTTGTTTTTACGGTTTTAGTTTTCCTTTTAAACTTTAGTTAACTTTATTTTTGCTCTATCACAAACCGATATTGAAGAACATTTTAAATTTTAATTTAAAAACTAAAAAATTAATTTTAAGTACAGTGGGTCGTCAAAAAAAAAAAAAAAAAATATAATATATATATATATATATATATATTTTTTTTTACAATATTATACGGAATGAAGACATAGATGAAAGAAAAGAGATAAGTAAAAGTTGCGAGGTAGTAAAACTGCCCAACGAGTAAAATGATAAAAAGATAAAAACTAAAAAAGTAGGAAATAAACAGCCAAAGAAAAATAATGATAATATCAAAATTAAGAACATAGAAAATAGTCAAATAACAAGAAGTAGAAGCGTAGAAAATACAGTCTGTAAATACTACGCAAAAGCGTACTGCAGATATCGGGATAGGCAATGCATCTATGCATATCCCACATTATGTAACACACATTACACAAGAGGATATTGCAAATTTGAAAAAAAATGAAAGTTCCACCATCTTGCTGTCTGCAACACCTATGCAAGATACGGGAGGTGCAAATATGGACAAAAATGCCGTTACCACCACCACCCTCAAAGGAACCCGACAGGTGAGCAGACGAAACCAGCAACAAAGAGGGCTACCAATTTTTTAGATGTAGCCCACAAAATTCAACTATTGAATACCATCCAACAAATACAAAGCCAACTGACAAATACAGGGATCCGAGAGCCGTACAGAAGGCATACAGAAACACATTACATGCGATATCGGGACAACGGTTATCGAAACAGATAAAGAGAGGAAAATTCTCGGAGGATCACGAGGCAACGAAACCGGCAACACCACTGGAAAATGAATCGGAAACACAAGTATGTAGAAACGAAAGGGAAAAAATTAAAACAATCCGAGTCAACATTCAGGGCCTTAAATCAAACTATTCCCCGGACAAAATTTTATACCTAAAAGGACTCATGCAAGAAACCCGGGGCAGATTTTGCATGCCTCACGGAAACCCATCTAAAGGACTGCCAGGCGAACTGTGAAAACTGTGAGTTCTGTATTGACAAAAAAGAAATACAAATTGACAACTATAACATCCTCCGAGTCGACAGAACAGTGAGACGTAAAGGAGGATGTGCTATTTACACACACGAAAGGCACATGGCACAAATATCTCTAAGTACCTCAAACAGCTACGTAGAATGTGTAACAGCAAAAGTTGAAAAATTAAATATGGTACTAATTGTAATGTACAGACCCCCGAACACTCCAACCTCAAAATTCTCAGATTCCATTAAAATTTAAAGAGGTAAGAAACTGGGTAAAAGAGCTACACTCTCCAACCCTAAATATTTTTCTCTGTGGTGACTTTAATTTTCCATTCATGAAATATAAAAGGATAGGAAAAAATATATGTATACACCAAGCCAAAAGGCCACACGGGAAGACCAGGAGCAGGTAAAAATGCTACTAGCTCTAGTTGATGAATTTATGTTAACGCAAGAAATAACAGAAAACACAAGAAAAAACAACTGCCTAGATTTGGTATTCACAAACAACAGCAACCTAATTGATAATGTAGAAATATCGCCAACAATAATATCGAATCACAACATTATTGAAATAGCAGCCAATATAAAAACAACAGAAAGAAGCAAATTCAAAATTTTTTATTTTCACTCCAAAGCTATAAACTGGGAAGGTGTTGCATCCAGCATGGAAGTAATAGATTGGAAAACCACCTTCGAGGCCAAGACAACGGAAGAGATGCTAGTGACTTTAGAGGAGAAGACGCTGGAAATTGTGGAAAGACACGTCCCAAAAATACAACAAAGAGGATAGAGAAGCTGGTTCGAGAGACAAAAGACGTCATTGTTCCGAAAGAGAAAAAGAGTGACTGCAAAATTAAGTAACTGTAAAGATAACAACATCAGAAAAATATTAAATGATAAACTGGAGAATATCTATTACGTCATACAGGCACTAATTGAGAAGCAAACCGAAAAAGAAGACGACGACGCTATAGAAGCGATAAAGGTTAACTCAAAGTACTTCTATAATAGTGCAAAAAGGAAGTCGAAAAACCATGCTACTATCGGACCTTTGAAAAACAGAGACAGTGCTTTATCTGATGATCTAACAGAAGTATCTGAAATATTAAGAGCTCAATACGAATCATCTTTCAGTATCTCAAAAACTGACAAACTGATATGTGATAGAAACGCGTTCTTTGAAGAACTACACGGGGAAAGTATAACTGCCTTCGACTTTACGACAGATCATATTACACAAGCTATAGGGAACCTAAAAGCACACTCAGCAGCAGGACCGGACAAATGGAATGCCACACTGATCAAAAACTGCAAGAATGCAATCGCTGAGCCCCTATATTGGATACGGAGACGATTACTAGACACGGGAGAAATACCGGGCATCCTGAAGAGCGCGAACATAGTCCCAATATATAAAGGAGGAGATCGATCCGAGGCCAAAAACTATAGGCCAGTGTCGCTTACATCTCGTCTCACCAAAAATTTGAAAGAATAGTTAGACAGAAAATCTGACTTTTTGGAAACTCAGAAAAAATTAAATAACCAACATGGGTTTCGGTCAGGTAGATCATGCCTATCACAACTAATGGAACATGAAAACACCATTATTGATGCACTGGAAAGTAATGAAAACTATGATGTAATATACACAGACTTTGCCAAAGCGTTCGAATAGTGTGACCATGGAATCATAATACATAAACTGAAATATATGGGAATAACAGGAAAAGTAGGGAAATGGATAAATAATTTCCTTAGTGAGCGGCGGCAAGTCGTTACAGTACAAGGAATATCTTCATCAGAATCAGAGGTCCTCAGCTCAGTATCACAAGAAAAAGTATAAGCTCCATTACTCTTCATAATCATGCTAACTGACATAAATGATGACGTTACCAGAGACAGCACAGTAACATCTTTTGCCGATGACACAAAGATCAGTAGAAAAATAAGAAACCCAGAAGATATAGGATCTCTACAAACCGACATGAACAGAATCTACAAGTGGACGGAAGACAACAATATGAAGTTTAACACCGAGAAATTTCAGCTGTTTAGGTACGGAAAAAGAGAGAACCTAAAATCTATGGAATATTATACCCCAAATGAACAGGAAATTCAGAGAAATTCTAAAGCAAATGATATAGGGGTTGTAATGATTGATGATGCGAAATTTGAAACACAAAATAAGATAGCAGTAAACAGAGCAAAGAGAATAATGGACAGATACTGAGAACCTTTAAACGAAGGGATAGGCATATAATGATTCCTCTACTGAAAACACTGATCATATCCAAATTGGAATACTGCTCGGTCCTAACATGCCCATATAAAAGGAAGACATTAGACAGCTAGAAGGGATTCAGAGAAGCTTCACAGCCAAGACCAATGGGTGCAAAGAACTAAATTACCGGGAAAGGTTACGCGAATTAAACTTATATTCACTGGAAAGGAGAAGACACACACACACCATATTTACACTTGGAAAATAATGGAGAAACTAGTCCCTAATCTTACTCTGAACCCTGTAACTCCCCAAACAACAGTGGAAAATAGAAAAGGAAGACTGTATCGTGTTCCCAAATTAAAGCTTAGACAGGAAACATCCTTAACCCTGAAAGAAAATAGTTTTGTTGTGAGAGGACCAAAACTGTTTATAGGGTGGAGCGAAAAATACTTTTTTTCTAGTATGAAGTTCTAATAGTGATTAAAAGTTGCATTTAGTGGACGAAATATGCCTGCCAAAATATGAGTTCATTTGTTTAACATTTTCAGCTGCCACCAGGGGGCTAAACTTAACACAATTTTGTGTAAAAAGGAAAAAAATGCTTCTATTTTAGGTTTGTCAAACTATTATAAAATTTTATCTTAGAATTATCTAATAGTTTGATTAAGATTCGTAAATGATAGGAATTCGTTTTGTAAAAATGCCTTTTCATATGCTTAATATCTTCAGCTGCCACAAGAGAGCTGAAGTTAACACAATTTAGAGTAACTGAGTCATGTTGAGACTACACTGAATGTTGTGGGGGAGGGTTGGGTTTGGGGAGGGTTGTGGGGGAGGGTTTTGGTGTGAAGGAATTTCTTTCTGCGAGTCATTAGAACAGTGTGTTAACACTTGTCTTCTTAGGTAGTAGGCCTAGTCGCTCAGTTGATCGGAGAGTTTTTTAATATGATCGGAATATTATAAAACTTTATTTTAAAGTGATTTATATAGAGATAATATTGATTTTATTATAAAATGCTTGTTATAATGTATTATATAATTTTAGTTTATTTATATAATATATATATATTTATATAATATATTATATATACTTATAAAATATATTATATATATTAATTATATAATGTTTTGATGTTACAGGATATTTTGTGATTGTGAATTTTTCTTAAAAATATTATGGCATCAAATACTAAATATAAACATTTCACTAGAGAACATATGAAGTGTGCCATATTTGAAGTACCTTGTGAGATGAGTGATATGCAACTACCAACTTATAACTGCATTATGAAAGATTACCTGTTCACAAAACATTTAGTGAAGGAGCAGATGAATAACAAGGAGCCTTCATTTTCTGAAATAGCAGAGGCAGTTTCCAAAAAGGTAGAAAATATTTGGAAGAAGGCCTCTTTGCCAATAGTTTCACATACACGCGTTTTACAGATGATGCGAGTGTACCATGATAAATACAGGTCCTTATTAAAGCCATACAAGTCACGCAAGGATCAGCCTAAGTACAAAAATCAGCTTGAAGAATTTGAAAACTCTTCAAAATGCACTTTGTTTGACATCTGCACCTGCAAATGTAAGGAGTTTAGGAGATGCTCATGTGAAAAGAGTAAGAAAGTCCCTCCAAAAGAGCGGGATTTTTTAAATGACCAACGAACACACAGAATAATGGTGATAGGAAGCATTGACATAGCACACACAAGACGATTACAAGCAAGAGAACATCGAAAGGAAATGGAAAAAGCACGTCTGGAATCCTCACAAACAACTAGTGCTGCTATAACCAATACGTCCAACTTACAAATCGAAACAGAGACAAGTGAACTTCAACAACTAGAAGAGATATCTGAAGATAATGAGGAAGATACAACCTCGACTCAATATGTAATATCAGAACAACAGATGCGTGAGCCACTGCCTTCATTAGCAATTACTTGTGATAGATTTAAAATGTCGGACAGAGCTGGGGCTGCTATTGCTTCTGCAGTATTGGCAGATCTTAAAATTGTTACTCCCGAAGACAAAGGGAATATTATAGACAGAAGTAAGCTAAGACGTGAAAGACAAAAACAGAGAAAGGAACTACAACAGATAGGAGAGCCAAAAACCATGCGGGGGGATTATACTTTGATGACAGAAAGGATAAAACAATGATTCAAGTCCAGGAGAGTGATGGCTCTAACCACCAAAGAACCAAACGCGAAGAGCATATCAGCATAATATCTGAACCACACTCTCTGTACTTTGCACATGTGACACCTTCCAGTGGCAAAGCTAAATACATTTGCACAGCGCTAGTGAATTGCTTGAAAGAAAGGAATGTTGATATAGGGAACATCGTTGCAGTTGGCTGTGATTCGACAGTGGTTAACACTGGTAGTATTGGAGCACAATAAGATTACTGGAAGAAGCCTTTAATAAGCCATTGCAGTGGCTGATATGCCTTTTACACCTTAAAACTTCCATTGCGCCATCTGTTTCATCACTTGGATGGTACCACTACTGGACCAAGAGCATTTTCAGGAGAAATTGGCCGAGCACTTTCAGACTGTGAAAAGCTTCCCATAGTTAACTTCAAACCCATTGAAATTCAAGAGGACATGTGTGAAGTTGATGTAGATGACATAAGTACTGACCAGAAATACCTTCTTGAAATTCACAAGGCTATATCAAGTGGAACATTCTCAAAGAGTCTTAGTCATAAGAGTCCAGGCAATATATCACATTCAAGGTGGCTCACCACAGCAAACAGGACTCTGCGGTTATATGCAAGCACAGAGAATCCTTCAGGCAATTTACAAGAATTAGCTACTTTCATTGTTAGGGTATACGCACCAATGTGGTTTCAGATAAAGCGTAAACCATTATGCCAATATGGTGCTAAACATATGTGGGATATGATTGCAAGAAGCCGGTATCTCCGTGAAGAGCTTAGGAGAGTACATGACTCAGTCATTCAGCGAAATGCATATTACACAAATCAAGACAACATTCTCATTGCAATGATAGTTGATGAAAGGGAGCATGTGCGTCAGTTGGGATTTAGGCGTATCATAAAAGCAAGGGCATGCATTCAAGAAACAGATGTTATCAGGTATTTTAAGGTGCCAGAAATAAATTTTTATGCCAAAGACTATACAGATCTCATTATGTGGCAAGATTTTCAGATAGCAGAACCACCGATAACCAAAGGAGTTTCTCTTGATGATATTGAATCATGCATCAAACATGGTACTACTCTTCATTCAGAATTATTTCAGTTTCCATGTCATACACAAGCCGTAGAGAGATGCGTCAAGCTCGTTACAGACGCTGCTGGATCAGTCTGCGGACCTACAAACAGAGACGGTTGGATTCGTGCTACATTAGAATCAAGGAAAAAACAACCAAAATTTGATACAAAAGCAAATTACTAAATAGTCTTCAGCAAGAACCCTTTCTAGAGGGGGTTGGTTGGAGAAAGGGTGGTAACTCCGCTAAGGCACGAAATAACGTTTCTTAACCGTCTCAAGCCAGTATAAAGGAGGAGAGACATCCTAATTTATTACTGTTCCCTTTTTCAAGTAAATACAGAATCATACTTAATTGTCATTTTTAAGTTAACTTCAGCCTTCTTGTGGCGGCTGAAGATATTAAGCATATGAAAAGGCATTTTTACAAAACGAATTCTTATCATTTAAGAATCTTAATCAAACTATTAGATAATTCTAAGATAAAAGTTTATGATAGTTTGATAAACCTAAAATAGAAGCATTTTTTTCCTTTTTACCCAAAATTGTGTTAATTTTAGCCCCCTGGTGGCAGCTGAACATATTAAACAAATGAGCTCATATTTTGGCAGGTATATATCGTCCACTAAATGCAACTTTTAATCACTATTAGAACTTCATACTAGAAAAAAAGTATTTTTCGCTCCACCCTACAGTGTTTAATCAGCTGCCCAAAGACCTAAGGAACACGAATGGTGTTGCTGCGGACATCTTCAAAAGAAGATTAGACGCCTGACTCAGAACAATCCCCGATGAGCCGGGCGTACTTGGCTATGTGAGGTGGAGAGTACAAGAAACCAACTCACTATTTCACCAGGCCAGCTCGAGAGGAGGGGCGACAAGCTTGACCTTCGTGAAATGAGGAATCATCGCACGGAAAATTTGAAAGGTTGAAAGATATATATATATACCTTTGGTAACCTTTGGTTAGCTTCCTCCCGAATTGTTCATTCTGACGAAGGTCAAGCTTTTCACTCCACCTTAGACCTACAGTTTAACGTGGAATCCGAACCACGCCCCATCAGCAGCCCAGCATTTTAACCACTAGGCCACCTAGGGTACCCATTTATCTACCAACCACTTCCTTTATTGTGTGGAAGGATGAACAGCTGGATTTTGCTGCGGGCCGGCTGCCGTCGGGTCTCGAATCTAACCTGGGGCCGATGGATTCGTAGTCAGCGACGCTAACCACTACACCACCGAGGCGCCACCTGTTTATATATATATATATATATATATATATATCTGTGTGTGTGTGTGTGTGTGTATATATATATATATATATATGTGTGTGTGTGTGTGTGTGTGTGTGTGTTATGCAATGCATGATTAAACATTATTGTGTTGTTGTTTGAGAGTTGGTTTGTTTTAAAGAACAATATATACACTTCAATTTAATCTTATAACATGAATCCTTATTATGTTTAACGGTCTGGTAATTTAGCGGTAACTTTTGCACAATATATGTTAATTAAAATAATTATTTCTAAGTTTTTAACGACTTTAAAAGTAAATTAAATTAATTTAATGTTGGTATGTTTATTCAAGCTGAAAATTGCAATTGCACCGAAAATTATTTGTGTGTGTGTGTGTGTATATATAATTTAGGGTGTCTCTTATTTTTGAAGTGTTGATTTTTTTAGGTTGCGCCCCCTCAACCAGTTCCATTGGTTGAAAAAACATCACATATAAAATTTCTTTTGGATTGAACAATTTTTAGAGGTCGCACCCGCTTATTAAATTTCATAAATATAGTTATTATTTATGCAATTAATATTTGAAATTACTAGCAGTTGTCAAGTATACTAAACATATGTTTTTAATTAATTAATCATCATATTTATGATGAATTCAATTAAATGAATATATTAGAGATAATTGTCAAGTTTGTAGCTGAAAATATTGCTTGATAAGACAAGATCAAGGAGCTTGTGCTTTACCAAAATCTAAGAAAAAACGAGGCATAAAAACATCATGACTATTCAGATGTCTGCTGCCCTGGATCGTACACAAATTTCCTCTAGAAAGGCAACATTTATCCTCGCAGAGGCAGCTAAAAGCTTTGTTTGGACGCTTCAGTTACAACATAAACCAACATTCTATCCATCGCCTTCGAAATAAGAACCGAGCTCGTCATGCTAAAGAACTTAAGGAGCATTTCCATGGAGAATGTTCTATGACAGTCCACTGGGATGGCAAGATGATGGAGGACCTCACCTCGCACAAGCACATTGATCGTCTCCCAGTACTTGTGTCAGGACCTGGTGTTGAACAGCTGCTTGGTGTCCCCAAAATCCCAAACTCAACTGGAGAAGCACAAGCTGAAGCCGTCTTTAACTGCCTGAATGAATGGGGAATTACAGAGAGAGTAAAAGCAATTTGTTTCGATACAACAGCTTCAAACACGGGTCAATATAGTGGAGCCTGTGCTCTCATCGAAGCAAAATTGGGACATGATGTTTTGTACTTGCCTTGTAGACACCATGTTTTAGATTTATTGTTGGGAGCTGCATTTGAAGCAACATTGGGATCTACATCAACTGGTCCAGAGATATTGATCTTTAAGCGTTTTCGTGACAATTGGACTTCTGTTGATCAAAGCCAGTTCCAAACAGGTGAGACAGACACGATTACTAAAGAAGCAATTATCCAGTCTAAAACTGAACTAATTCAGTTTGCTAGATCCCAGGCACCTATGCTACGGGATGACTATCAAGAACTTTTGGATCTGTCCATCATCTTTCTTGGAGGTGTCCCCAATAAAGGCATCAAGTTTCGTGCACCAGGTGCCATGCATCGAGCTCGCTGGATGTCCAACGCTCTATTCTATCAAGATGTGGCTTTTTCGAAACCAGTTCAAGATGACTAAGACTGAAGAACGAGGAATTCGAGATCTTTCCCTTTTTTCTGTTCTCATCTATATGAAGGCTTGGACAACATACTCACTCCCTATTGAAACCCATTTAATGACTGGCTCCTTATGAGGTCATTGATTAATTATCCTAACAAAAAGATTTCTGATGCAACTAAAAAAAAGCTCTCTAACCACTTATGGTACCTGTCTGAAGAAGCAGTTGGCCTTGCTTTCTTTGATGAGCGAATTACTACAGATGTAAAGAAACGCATGGTAAAGGCATTAGAAGATGAGTCCACTGATAGACCACCCAAGCGTCCTCGGATTCCTGAATCGACCTTCTGCTCTGGTGAAGGACTACACCAACTTGTTACAAGAAATACTAGAGAATTCTTTACTAAGCTGAATTTGCCAGAAGGATTTCTGAACAAGGCACCCAGCACTTGGACATCCAACTGTGAATATTTAAGGGCCAGAGCTATTGTTGCAGCTCTATCTGTGTAAATGACCGGGCAGAACGTGCAGTAGCTTTAGTTCAAGAGCTGAATAAGAAATTGACAGTGGGGAAGAGCAGCTCCAGTTCCTGCTCCAAATTGTTGCAAAACACCGCCAGAGTCACCCAGTTCCATCAAAAACTGTTCTTCTAAAAAATAACCATCAATGAGGTCGCACCTTAAAATACACCATATTGTATAATCATTGTATATTAAATAAATGTTATAAGGAAATAATGCTAATTAAAGTAATTAAAGTATGTAAATAGCACTGGCATTTTGAATTTATCTCTATATAATAAACTAATGTTTTTTTTTTGTAGCAATGCTTCAATGCTGATTGTATATAAAAAAAGAGCCAGGAAGGATTTTGGATAGGAGAAAAAGGATTGGGATAAAGAAGGATTGAGGACCAAAGGATGGATTATAACAACATCAAGGATAGGTTAGAAAAGGATCAATGATAAATAAGAAGGCCTATACTTATAAAAACGAATCAAACTAAAAAAAGAAGGAAGGAATTATGTGTATAATGAGCATAATCATATGTCAGGAGCTATTATGCCATGGTCACCATTTTTATTAGCCGGGGGTGACCCCTAAATATGAGCCAATTTGTGTCAAACTTTCACGTTTTAGTTTTTATGCTAAATGGAACTATTTTAGGGGGCGCAGATAAAATAATTCAACATTTCAATTTTTGACTACCCAATAAGAGACACCCTAATATATATATATATATATATATATATATATATATATATATATATATATTAGGGTGATTCAAAAAAATCAGTTTTTTTTTTTAATTGTTCAACCTGTATTTTTGTTCCCTATGACAAAAAAGTAGTGTATGCCAAATTTGGTGAATTTAAAAATAATTTACTATGTGCTACCAGGCGTCAAAGTTTCCCTCTCTTTCAATTTGTTTGTTTTTACAACTTATCATTTTATGTTTAATTGTTTATATTTCAGAATTTTTAATTAATGGTTTATATACTAGCTTGCTTTTAATTGTTGCTTGGAACTCGTAATTTTGATACCAATTAATCGATTATGGAAGCTAGGCCTAACTCACCATCACCCAGTTGCTCATTTGGGAGAAGTTCTACGAGAAAAGAAACTGAAGTATGGCTAATTGGGCAGCCCTCTGCAGTACTAAAAACATCCGTATTACCATCAGAGAAGGAAATGATGGCCCTCTTCATGCACCTCAGAAATATTAAAAAGCAAGACATTAGAGAATCATGCTGCTCTACTGCAGATGATGTGCTAGCAGTTTTGAAAAAAGCAGGAATACCAGCAAAACAAAGAATACATGTAGTAGATAAAATTCAAGGAATACTGAAGGAATGACAGCTGCTTAAGAGAAACAAAGCAAACAAATTGAAAAGATCACAAAATTTAAATAATAAAGAAGAAAAATGGAAAGATAAACTGGAAAACTTATTTGACATTGCTCATGAGAATGCTATGCACCTTATAAAAATAGAAGATGATAAGAAATTCTTGAAAATGCAACGTGAGAAAGGACGTCATGGAAAAATGGGTACCATTGATAAGGCTGTTGCTAAAAAAGAGCAAAGAGCAGCAGAAAAGCAACAACGTTATGAAAAGAGGAAAGCAGAAGAAGAGATCAAAAGAAAGAAGAGTGAAGAGGCTGTCATACTGACCAGTACATCATCAGAATCAGAATCAGAGGAGAGTAAAAGTGATGAATCTGGTTTCTGTGCTGCACAACCTTCAACATGGAAAAGTAAGGTTGGCAAACGTAGAAAATTGTTTGATGATAAATTATTAGGAAGTCTTGATGTTGCAAAATTGAGTGACAGAAATGCGTCTCTTTTAATGCAAACAATCAGACATCGCTTGAATGGGACATCTGCGAACAATAAAATGCATGTGTTTCAATATAACGGCAGCCAATACTGGTCCTAGAAATGGTGCAGCTATTCTTCTAGAACAAAATTCGACAACGATTTATTGTGGCTGGCATGTCGACACCATATATTTGAAATTATGCTGGAAGCTGTTGTTTCAAAGTCTTTATCACCATCTTCTGGCCCAGATATAGTCCTTTTTAAGAAGTTCAGAGAAAAATGGTCAAGCATTAATAAGGAGGACTACGAGACAGCATTATCAGATCCAGATATCTATGAAAATATTCATGACATCAAAGATGACATAATTATATTTGCAACAAATCAACTAGATACATTCCAACCAAGAGACGATTACCTAGAACTATTGCAGTTAACAATTATTTTTTGGGGAGGTGAACCAAAAGGTGGAATCAAATTTAAACATCCAGCGGGACTTCATCGGGCTAGGTGGATGGCCAAAATTACATATTCATTAAAAAATTTTATGTTCAAATCTCAGTTCAAAATTTCAGTAAAAGACAAAAAAGGACTAAAAGACATCTGTTTATTTGCTACTCGGTTATATGTAAAGGCATGGTTTACAGCTCCTGTGCCATCTTGCGCTCTTCGTCTTGCTCTGGAATTATTACAGAATCTTGTAGTCTACAAACAAATAAATGACACAATTGCATTTGTTGCTATTAAAAAACTGTTAGGTCACCTCTGGTACCTATCAGAAGAACTGGTAGCCTTGGCCTTTTATGATGATGAAGTGCCTACTGAAACGAAAAACAAAATTGTAAAGGCCTTGCAAAATACAACAGAAACTCTTCCTGCAAAACGGGCTTTTCTAGATCCTGCACTTATTCCAACGAAGAAATTAGAAGATTTTGTCATCAAATACTCAAAGATTCTTTACAATAACAGAATTTAGTTCAAAAGTTTTACTCAAAGATGCTAAATAATGGCATAATGATGAAGAGTATAACTCCGCTAAGAAATCTATCAAACAGTGGAAAGTCGTGAATGATATAGCGGAAAGAGGAGTAAAATTAATGGATGAATATAATAAAATACTAACACATGACGAAGATCAAAAACAATTCTTGCTACAAGTAGTGAAAAACTACAGGGCTGTTTACCCTGATAGAAAGAAAGAAACATTGATGAAGTAAGGACAGCTAATGTCTCAAATATCATGCTAGTTTAATTATGCATGCTTGTGGTTATGGTAGGACCTACGGGGGAGCTTTCCACATTAAAAAAAAGCAATGCGCCTTGTACTGTACCCCCTGGGTGGTGTGGAAAAATTTGACAATTTGAGTCGTTCTGTCAATTTTTAATTGCTAGCCGCAACCCCTAAAAATTAAAAATTTGCTAAAATATTTTAGGATAGCTGTTTTTATGCTGAAATGAACCATTTAAAGGGTTGAACACATTAAAATATAAAAAAAAAATTTTTACCCCCATATTTGAATCACCCTAATATATATATATATGTATGTATATATTAGAAATTATATCTTCTCCCCACTTAATTGTAAGTGTAAATTATGTGTAAAACTAGAATCTCTTCCAAAGATGTTTTTCTGCCATATCTGGCTCATCTCTAGGAAGGTGTACGATAGGGTGTATCATGCTCATTGAAGCGCGAATTTGAAGATTGGCAGTACGTATTCATATGTAAAATTAAATTTTAGGAGGGGTTTGTTTTCTTGAACTTTTGCTAAAAATCACATTTAAGTGTTCAAATTTCCACTTTTTCGTTTTCTGGTTATGTACAGAACAGCTGTGCAGGACATACACTGTAGTACAAATGTAACAGACCGGTTTCTTACTAAACAAAATCATTGTAACAGCTGTTATAGGCTTCTAGAGTTTCACTGTGATAATTTTCTATGTTTCAGATACAAAGCTTGGTGAAGATTGTGTAGCCACCATGGCTAAGCAAGGACGAAAGATCAGAAAAAGTTCTGGTTCAAAGCTGAGTGATCTGGTGGGTCCAGGCAAGCAGTTATTTCCCACAGAAGTTCCAACCTGGAGAGCTGTGTTTCAGAAAGGAATCCTCCTCCAAGAAGAGAAGCTGCTTCTGGATGATATGAAGAGAGCTCAGTACCCTCTGCAAGATTTGGCTAAGGACTTGGTATCACTGGTACTGGCACAGTGGCGCAAAAGCAATGCCAAGTTCACTCCTCCTGTGATCATTCATTGCCAGGAAGATTCTTGTCAGGTGGAATGAAATGATTGACCTAGTGAATGGCAGAGTGAAGGCTGCAAAGTGAGAGAGGAGAATATCTGAACTTGATACATTGTTTGACATAACCTACAGACATGATATCACTCTCTGTGGAACTGAAGCATCTGGCTGTTCTGGCTGTACTGCTAGAGTTCATGTCAACTGTGACTGTCCTCTGCCTCAGAAGATTCCAAAGCTAGAGCTAGAGTGGCTCCATTACCAGAGGATCAAAACCTCAGAAGTTTCTGGCTTCCAGATGGCATCTGTTGATGTGAAGGAAACAGTGAAGCAGGTGAAGGCTGCTAAGAGGAAGGAGGAAGAACAGAAGGCAGCTGAGAAGAGAAACAGAAAAGAGGAAGAAAAGGAGCTACTGCTTAGAGCTGATGATGGTGATGATGATGATGAAGATGAGGTGACTTCCTTGCAAGAGTCTCCAGACAGAACATCTCCTACTGCTGATACAGATTTTTCCAGTGTCAACACTGGCAAAGTCTCCACCTCTGCCAGGAGGAACTACATGTATATCTCAAGCACTGCTTCGGCTGCAGTCAGGTTCAAGGTGGCAAACACTCTTGCAGCAGCCATTGCAACTGGTTTCTTGCAAGATCTCATCAAAGCTGGCCATCTATCTGCTGATAAGGCATATCTAGCTGTTGACAGGATGAAGATGTGGAGGGGCAAGGAGTCTGTAATAGGTGCCTCAGTGGAGGCCCTGGAGAAAAGGACAGAGGGAGAGAAGATCAAGGGAATTTCTTTGATGGAAAACAAGATAAGAAAACAAAGATCATGAGATACAATGAAAAAACTGGCCGCTTCCATCCTGATATTACAATTGAAGAGCACTATAGTGTTACCTGGGAACCTGAGGGGAAGTATCTCTTCGATTGTACACCAGAAGAACCTGAAGGAAATGAGAAACCTGTACTGAAGATAGCTCAGGCTCTGAGTGGGTTAGTGCTCATGGTGCTAAAGATACTATTTTGGTCCTTGGTGGTGACTCCACCAACACAAACACAGGACCTGATGGAGGAGCCATCACTCACTTGGAGAGACTGCTAGGTCACAAGTGTCACTGGCTGATATGTCAGTTGCATATTAATGAACTCAGCCTCAGGCACATGATCATCAAGCTTGATGGTCCCTACACGCACAAGTCTGGGTTCAGTGGTCCAATAGGAAAACTTTTGGAGAAGATCAATGACATACCTGTCAACTTTAGCTTCAAGGCTCTGCCAGGAGAAGAAGATATAACTGAACTGCCAGAAGACATTGTACAGAACCTTAGCACTGACCAGAAGAACTGCTACCTACTGATCAAAGCTCTCAAGACATGAGATTTGAGCAAGGAAGTTGCTGGACTGAAGTGTGGCCCAGTGAATCAGTCACGCTGGCTGACTACAGGCGAGGCTCTGTTGATGCTGTGGATGAGGCAGCATGGTCTGAAGGGGGAGTTGTTGAAGAAACTGGAGGTGCTGCTGAAGTTCTGCCTGGACTTCTACTTCAAGATGTATTTTGAGATAAAAGTGAAGCACCACATGAGGTATAGACCTCACCATAGTGTGACCGCTCTGGGACTGCTGAGAAGCCAAACCTCTGAAGTCAGGAACATAATCACTCATGTGATAGTTCGTGGAGCATATCATGCTCACAGTGAGAACCTCATTGCTTCTCTCCTGTGCAGTGAGGATGAGGAGGAGAGGGCAGGGGGGGTTGAGATGGTCAAGAAGATCAGAGGTAAGTCTCAGTATGGAGACATGAGTCTGAGAACTCATAGAAACCCTAAACTGAATTTTGATGCCACTTCTCCAATTACTCTGATTAATTGGGATAAGGAGAAACTGTATGAGCCACTCTTCACTTGTAAGATGCCAAGAGGAGAAGTTGAGGAGCTTCTCAGGTCTCCACTTGAAGTTGAGAACTTCCCAGTTCACACTCAAAGCTGTGACAGAGCAGTCCAGGAAGTTTCAGCTGCAGCTCATGCAGTGTATGGGCAAGAGAGAAGAGATGGTTTTGTTAGTGCTATGCTAGGATCGATCACAGAGAATTGTTGCCAGTTTTCAAGTCAAAGCAAGACATTATGAACATGTTTTAGATCTCTACAAGACCTGCTAGACAAATCAAGATGCTTTCAGAAGAAATCTCAAAACATTCAGTTAACCAGCATATTATTACAAGCTAGGGGTGGAGGAGGGACTTATACAAATTAAAGAAGAATTGCAATTGCAAAAAAAAAAAGGTTGAATGTCACAGCAGCTTGCGGAAAGGTGGGGGGCAGCTGCCATCACACTCAGTGATGCCAAAAAGAAAATAAATAAAAATTGGTGGAGGCACTTCTAAAAAAAAAGAAAATGCAAGACCAAGAAAGAAGAACAAAAAGATTCTGCCTGATGAAGAGGACAGCCGCGAAATGTGGTGTATAGGAGACTAAAAATCACACAATTCCTTAGTTTTGGGCCATTTTGGGTGATTTTGGTTATTTTAGGAGTTATGAACCACTTTGGCTAATCTTAAATGGGTCCAAGCCTGTCCCTAGAAATGCTTAAGGGTGTATGTGAACAATATGGAACACATGGAGGTCATTTGAGGCTACTAAGTCTTTGAAATTGGCCAAAAATCCCATTTTTCGACAAAAAAGTGCGATTTTGAACACTTAAATGCGATTTATCGCAAAAGTTGCAGAAGACAAACCCCTCTTAAAATTTAATTTTACATAGGAATACATACTGCCAATCTTGAAATTCCAAGTTTTTCAATATTCAACTGGAGCATGATACACCCTAGTGTACGGTCCAGATGGTGTCCCCCCTGATGTTCTCAATTCTCAAGAACTGTGGTTTCGTGCTGACACCCTACCATGGAAAACTCTTTCGTCTTTGTCTTTCATCTGATACTTTTCCTTCCTGCTGGAAGTTCGCTTTCATTTAGACTGTCCCAAAGGAGAGTAACCGCTCTTAATCCTCCAACTATCATCCAATTGCTTAGATTTCTTGCCTTTCTTAAGTTTTTTAATCTATCCTTAACAGGAAGATTCTTAAACACCTCTCTTCTCACAATCTTCTTTCAGATCGTCAGTATGGGTTCCGGAAGGGATCGTCTACTGGCGATCTTTTTGCATATTTCTCTGAGTATGGGTTCCGGAAGGGATCGTCTACTGGCGATCTTTTTGCATATTTCTCTGACTCTCGGTCATTCTCCTCTCGGGATTTCGATGAAACCTTCACTATTGCGCTAGACTTATCAAAAGCCTTTGATAGAGTCTGGCGCACATACTTAATTTCCAAACTGTCTTCCTTCGGTTTCTATCCTTCTAGCTCTGCCTTCATCTCTGATTTCCTTTCCTGCCGATCTATAGCTACAGTTGTAGGTGGCTACTGTTATTCTCGTGAAGCTATTACTAGTAGTGTCCCTTAGGGTTCTGTCCTGTCGCCCACTCTTTTTATTTTATTTATTAGTGATCTTTTAAGTCGCACTCCCTATCCTAGACACTCCTATTTCATGATTCCTAAGATTCCACCATTCATTTTTCCACCCGCCTCACAAAGCGTCCCTCTCAACAGTCACTCCATATTTCGTGACCTACGGCTTTGGCGTACTTGACCTCTGATCTTTCTACTATATCCGAATGGGGCAAAGAAAACCTCGTGGTTTTCAATGGTTTTCACTGCCTTATAAAACCAATTCCTTCATCTGTCCACTCGTCACAATCTTCCACATGACAATCCCCTTATCTCTAACAGTACAGAACTCAATCCTTCCTCTTCTATTAACATTCTTCATTTTTTCTTTTCTCTTATATTTCGTGGAAAACTCACATATACAGTACTCTCTTTCTAAAACAGCTTCTAAGAGGTTAGGTGTGCTGTACCGGCTCCGCAGTTTCTTCACCCCCCACTCAGTTGATGTCTTTGTACAGGGGCCTTATCCTTCCCTGTATGGAATACGCTTCTCATGTGTGGGGTGGTTCAACCCACACAGCTCTACTTGACCGGATGGAATTAAAGGCTTTTCGTCTCATCAATTCCCCGCCTCTTACTAGCTGTCTTCAATCCCTCTCTATTCGCCGCAATGTTGCCTCACTCTCTCTCTCTTTACTATCGCTATTATAACGGACACTGCTTTTCTGAACTCTCTAATTGCGTGCCTACTCCTTTAAGGAGAACTCGCAGTACCAAACCTTCGACTCATTCTCATCCCTTTTATGTCCAACTCTCTGACGCAGAGGTTAATCGGTATTCTCAATCTTTTATCTACTCAACCGGTCAACTCTGGAACATGAACACCCTTCCTGAATCCACCTTTCCCTATGTCTATGACCTCCAATCTTTCAAACGCAGTGTTCAGGCATCTTGAAAACTTTGGATCTCGATTTTGGTCCTGTTCTTCTCCTTCTACGTAATAGGAAGGGGGATACGTCTTTGCGGGCGTTCGCCCTTGGCCCCTCCTTCCTGCATAAAAAAGGCAAATATTCTTTTGTAAAATTTTCTCTACATTCAACTTATGACGTTCATTTTTAGTTATTTCACAGTTTTATCCTCTATTGATCAAAGTAATCAAATTTTTTATACTTATCAACTTTATATATTAAACATTTACAATATTATGAATTAAGAATAACGTCTAAAGAAGAAGCACCACATTATTTACAAGGAAATCATACTACATCAAAATGTAGATCTAAGACACACTATTTTGAAAGGCATAAAAACATATTAATATTACTCAATTTATAATAAATAACGTCCTCCCCCCATCCCCAGAGATTACAAATAAACCCATTTTCAATGTATGGATGAAGAGTATTGGTTTCAGTGACAGAATTCAGACTCGGATAAAGGGGTTAAGTATCCGATATACTCTTGAGCTAAAATGTGTCTGTGTGTCTGTCTGTCCGCTTTCTTCGGAACCGTGCACAGCCTAAATGGCACATCAGAAAATTCTGCAACCACCACCAACTGATAGCCCATGAGCTGCCGATGTGCTGTCAAGTTTCCCGGTCCTAGGTCACAATTACTGAGTCCGAAGGCCCCAGCACCGCGATAAAATTACAGAAAAGAACGCGGCCGTGAAAATCTTGAGCTTCACAGTGATACCCGCCCGGGGGTAGTGGGGAGGGGGGTGGGGTAATTGGGAGAGTGCGGGTGGGGGTAATGGGGGTAATGGCGTTTTTTACTTTTGTGTGTGGGGGTAATGGAGTAATGGGGGGGGTGGGGGTGGGGAGGTAATAGGGGAGAGGGGTGGGGGTAATGGCGTTTTTTACTTTTGTGTGTGGGGGAGTGGGTGGGGAGTAATTTGGGGAGTGGGAGTGGGGGTAATGGAAAGAGGGGTGGGGGTAATGGGGGTAATGGCGTTTTTTACTTTTGTGTGGGGGTAATGGGGGAGTGTGGGTGGGGGTAATGGGGGAGAGGGGGTAATGAGGGTAATGTCGTATATAGCAGTATATGTCACAGTGCTACCCGCCCGGAGGGCCAAGTTGTACAACGGTCGCGAGCGATAGCGAGCTACCGCTTGTTTTTTTCTATTTTTTTAGCATTTCGTCTGTCCGATCTAGCGATGGAAACAGTGTTGAGTCATCTTTGCTTTCTCTATGGCCGATTGGGTGTTTTTAACTGTTTGAATGAAACGTTTCGAGAGAATTATGAAACATTTTTTGTCATGAACGACGAAAGAAAGTCGTTCCATTGCGTCATTCGAACCCACAAATGCTAATGAGGTCATCTCAATGCCCCCCTGATTGGGATGTTTCGTTCCTGCTTTAGGTTTTAAGATGATACGAAGATTTGTTGTTTTTATTTAAATCAGTTACTCCACATATTTTACACAATAGATGTAAGTTACTTCACACATTTTATCCGATAAACAGTAAGTTAGTTCACATATTTTATCTAATAGACTGGAAGTTACTTCACATATTTTATCTAATAAATTTTGTTACTTCACATATTTTATTCAATGGATTTTGGAGTGGGACAATCAATCGATGTAAAAAGAACACAGCAGTCTTTGAAATCCCCGCTATATCAATGACATTTCGTTAAATTTAAATACAAAAGGAAAAGTGTACAAGTCCTTAAAGTCGCTTCACGATGCTCTTTTGTTTGCTTACAGTTGTCTTAAAGTTGTGAGGTCATTCCATTTCCTTTATTCTTCCTTTAATGGACCTACTTCCTACTTCTCACTTTCTTTTAATCACTTGGGTATACATAAATAATGTCTTTTCTTTTAATGTCAAGATTTTCTCCGTCAAATTCTGTATATAACCTTGGTTTAGCTTCCGCCCGAATTGTTCATTCTGACGAAGGTCAAGCTTGTTATTCCACCTTAGACCTACAGTTTAACGTGGAATCCAAACCACGACCCACCAGCAGCCCAGCGTCTTAACCACGAGGCTACCCGTGACCCGACAATTCAGCGCAGGACAATTCAGCGCCGACAATTCAGCGCCGACAATTCAGCGCAAGACAATTCAGCGCAAAGACAATTCAGCGCAAGACAATTCAGCGCGAAAATACCAACAAAGAAGAAGAAAGAACAAATCCAGAGGGAAGAGAGGCTTGCAACTGTTAGGTTAGGTTAGGTTAGGTTTCTAGTTTTTTAAATAAAATCTTAATTTTAACAATTCTAACAAATTTTGTTTTTTTAAATAAAATTTTAATAATTATACTCCTTTGAATTTTATCTCCGATTTGTCACTCCTTCGTTATGTCACTCCTTCGTTACGGTATTTATGTCACTCCTTTGTTATGTCACTCCTTTGAAATGTCACTCCTTCGATACAGACCCAATTTAGCATATATATATATACAATTTTTCTCTTTTTTATTTATTGCGATTTATTTTTATTATTTTTAACTAAACTTTTAACTGTACTGACTTGCGCTGAATTGTCGGCGCTGAATTGTCTTGCGCTGAATTGTCTTTGCGCTGAATTGTCGGCGCTGAATTGTCGGCGCTGAATTGTCCTGCGCTGAATTGTCGGTGCTCCGAGGCTACCTAGGGTACCCATTTATCTACCAACCAATATTTTTATTGTGTGGAAGGATGAAGAGCTGGGTTTTGCTGCGGGCCGCCTGCCGTTACCGGGTCTCGATCCCAGGGCCGATGAATTCGTAGTCAGCGATGCTGACCACTACACCACCGAGGCGCATATATATATTATATATATATATGATGATGATGATGATGAGAACATACACATTAAGCATACACATTAAGCGAGAACCAGGAAAGGTTTTATTAACACATCCACCCCTCCCAGTTCCCCCGTAGGTTGTGTTTTAGGAGGCGTGGCCTTTGCTGTGTGAGGAGATACGGGCGTTCTAGGGTATATATATGTATATATACACCTTGTAACCTCGTAGCAGTTCCGTGCGTTGGTCTCTTTTCACACGAAGGTCAAGCTGGTGGCCCCGCTTCTACGCTTGGCTTGGTGGAGGAGCGAGTTGTTCTCTTGTGCTCTCAAATGTACATAGCCAGGCACGCCAGGCTCATCTGGTACCGTCCTGAGCTAGGCATCTAGTCTTCTTTTGAAGATTTCAACTTTGACTCCTTTGACGTTCCTGGGATCCTTTGAAAGCTGGTTAAAAAGTATTGGCTCCCTGACAACCAAGCTATTTTGGGCGGCTGAGTATTTTCCTTCAGTGTTGAGGGTGTCCCTTGTCGGGCCTATAGTTTGGGAACACTGTACATTCTGCCTTTCCTACTTTCCAGTGTTGTTTGGATGGTAATTGGGTTTAGTTTGAGGTCTGGTACCAGTGTTTCTTTTCCATCATTTTCCATATGTAAATTATGGTGTACCTCTCTCTTCTTTTCCAAGGAATACAGATTTAGTTTACGTAGTTTTTCCAGGTAGTTGATTTCTTTGCAGCCATCAATCTTGGCTGTGAAATGTGTCTGAATATCTTCTAGTTTATTAATTTCTTCCTTTTTATATGGGATGTCAAGACTGAGCAGTATTCAAATTTTGGTATGATCAGTGTTTTCAGCAGGGGAATCATTACTATCTTGTCCCTTCTTTTAAAGGTTCTCAGTACCTGTCCCGCGACCCGTTTGCTTTGTTTATCGCTATCTGATTTGTGCCTCAAATTTCGATCGTCGGTCATTATAAACCCTAAATCTATTGCTTTCTTGCTTCTCTGAATTTCCTGTCTATCTGGGGCATAATAAGCTGTTTGTTTTAGCACCTCATTTCTTCCATATCTCAAGAGCTGAAATTTCTCGGTGTTAAATTTCATGTCTTCCGACCATTTGTACGTCCTGTTCGTGTCCCTCTGTAGGGCCTCCACCTCTTTTGCATCACTGATTTTTCCGCTGATCTTTGTATTCTCTGCAAAGGATGTTACTATACTACTGTTGATTGCTTCACTGTCTATGTCTGTTAGCATGATAATGAATAGGAATGGGGCCAATACTGTTTCTTGTGGCACAGAGCTGCGTACTTCCGATTCTGATGATGATATACCTTGAATTTTTACGACCTGCTGCTGACGTTCTCTGAGGAAATTGTAAATCCATTTTCCCATTTTGCCTGTTATTCCCATATGTTTCATTTTATGTGTTATTATACAATTTGCCAAACGCTTTAGCAAAATCCGTGTATATGACATCGTAGTTTCCACTGCTTTCAAGTGCGTCTAGAATATTGTTATATTGCTCTATTAGTTGCGATAGGCATGATCTCTCTGATCGGAATCCGTGCTGATTCTCGGTGAATCTTTCTAGTCTCCAAGAAGTCGTAGATTTTCTCTCTAACTATTCTTTGAAATAGTTTGGTGAGATGGGACGTCACCAAACGTCTATCCTCTTTTCAAGATGCTCAGTATTTCCCCAGTGTCTAGGGATCTTCTCCATATTCAGTATAGGGGTGTAGCTTTTTCATTTTTACAATTTTTAACCAATAAGACCTTCCATATCTCCGGACCTGCAGCTGAATGTGATTTCATTTGTTCTACAGCTCGCGCTATATCTTCTGGGATAAAATCAAAATCTGTTATACAACCTCCTTGTAATTTCTCTTCAAAGAATGCATCTCTGTCAGGTACCTCTTTGTCACATTTTGGACTACTGAAAACTGATTCGTACTGGGCTCTCAATGTGTCAGATATTTCTTTTAAATCGTCGGTTAATTCATTATTTCCTTTCTTAAGGGCCCGATAGTGGCGCGCGTTCTTGTTTTCCTTTTCGCAAAGCTATAGAAGTATTTTGGGTTTTTCTTTATTACTCCAACCGCATTTTCCTTCTTCTCTGTGTGTGTGTATATATATATATATATATATATATATGCCTTTCGTGTATTCAGAAGTACACCTCGTCAAGGAATTCCCTGATTCCCTGACGAGGTGTACTTCTGAATACACGAAAGGCCTTGGAATCATTTTTCTTTTTCCTTGTGGGTTTGCATCATTCATTCATTCCACGTATTTAATTGTGAAATTCATCCCATATACTATATATATATATATATATATATAAACAAAATAAAAATAAAATCTTTTAAAAATAACGTAGCTGTTAAATGACATCTTGCGTTGTCGTGCTTCAATTAACATTGAGACCTTCAGTGACTTTTCGAAACGATTATTGAATTAACAAAAACATTTTTGTTATTAGGCTGTACGCGTTAATATATAAAAATTGAATAGTATATTTTTTATAAGTTAACTATTGTTATAAAGCCTGATGCTTAAAGGCCAAACTAAATACAAATAAATAAATAAATATTAATTGTCCATTTAACAAATATTGTATGTTCTGCGTTAAAATTATTTTAATATTGCAAAATATGTAATATTGTATTATACATATATACTTATCATTAAAGTGTTTGATTTGATTTAAGTGTAGAACACATTACTATGCATTACATATTAGGCGTTTATTCATTCTATAAGTTGTTAATCAACGCATTCTTAATATAGTGCGTACATTATTGAAGGAAAAATAACATATTTTAACTATCGAGAAATTAAAAAATAAAAGACTCTACGGCCTCAACTATGTTGTTTTCATATAAATATATTTGTATTGCGAAGACGCTGCACGCTGCAAATGGAACATGTGGGCATAGTTTCGCGTTAAATAAGCGTGTAACATAATTTTCGGGTTAATATTCACTTCATTCCGCGTATGAACGAATAAAAAATGCAGTGTAGGTATTTTAATTAAAAAATAAAAGTTAATTGAATGTAACGAACATTAAGGTAATGATCCAATTTTACATTTTTTTAATCCGTGAATGATCTGTTGTAAATACCAAGAAAATGAATCTATAATACGTAAACGCTGCATATTCAAATTAAATACAAAACAGTGACGGAGAGAAATCTTAGTTAAATCTATAAGCATAGTATTACAGGGTGTCCGAGAATTATCTGTACAATTTTTGGCTGTTATTAAAAGTCAACCATGAAGTGTAGAAATTCCAGTGTTGTCCCATTTTACAGAGAATCTCATTAAGTTTTTTCTGATACCAAGTTTTGACAAGTCTTTTAGAAATTCCAGTGTGTCCGAACATTATCTGTACAATTTCATCTTTTAATAAAATTCTTGATAACACACGTAAAATTCTTAAACAAGATTATTTAGAATCTGTATTTTCAAAAGTTTCTTTTATTAAAGTAACGTCGTTACAAACATTCGATATGTGCACCATTAGTGATTTGCAAAACATCCAATCGATACTCCAAATGTTGCCATGTACGCTGCAGCATATCCACATCAATTCGCTCAATAGCAGCTGTGATTCTTGCTTTTAAATCATCAATGTCTGTCACCCGCGTACATTTCTATACAACTTGTCAAAACGTGGTATCAGAAAAAACTTAATGAGATTCTCTGTAAAATGGGACAACACTGGAATTTCTACACTTCATGGTTGACTTTTCATAACAGCCAAATATTGTACAGATAATTCTCGGACACCCTGTATTATAAATATAAATACCCATAACACCATAGCGCGGGATAAGATCGGGAAAAAGCACTAGCAATAAAATGATCTTGATAACCTTTAAAGTGTAGAGCGGCAAGATGGTACGTTTTAAGAAGCAAACTATGCGGCAGTTTCTGTATTAAACTCGAGTTTTACGAGCGAGAAAGTTTGAGAGAATATTCAGTAACAGCCAGACGTTTATTAAAGCTCAGTAAGACCTCCCAAACGGCATTTACTATTACGGCAATCGTTATAGACTTCTTTTCAATCTCGTTAAATACTCGTATTATGTCCAAACTTATAAAACTCATTAATATTTCCTCATAAAGATAGAACTCGCGCATTGTTCTTGAGGAGGGGCAGTTGATTGTAATGCAAATAGGTTCGAAACGTTTTCATTCATTAACCTTTTAGCGCTCTGGAATCTTTCCTGAAATTGAATAAAATCGTGAGGATGAGCCGGAACAAAATTGGTGAAGGTCCCGCTAGGTAATAAAGGGTTAGAATCGGTGTGATGTACTTAAATCTAAATTTAAATCTAAATTTTCCTATACTTATTTCTTTCCTATGGATTGAAAGGTTTCTTTTTATTGCGTGCAACCCCCGAAATATACTGCAAAACTATAGAATAACACTTACTTTATAACACACATATATATATATATATATATATCAGTGGCAACGGAGGGGGTCAGGCAGGTCAGGCTGAGCCTCACCTGTTATTTCTCCTGCTAGGGACTTAAAAAAAACTGACAATACACAATCCCATCTCTTGTCAAGATGTCAGGCTAAAAATTTCCATCCATCCATCTATCATCTAAACCCCATTTCCCCAGTGAGGGTGGGGAGAGAGACGCGGGAAGAGAGGGAAGATATGTCGCTAAAAAGTTTTAGTCAGATATCTTTACTTTATAAAAAATGTTATAATGACCATGTTAGGATTTATAAATAAGATTATATAGCTATTTGCATATACACTGTGACTGTACATAAAGTTAATTATTACTGTATTATTACTTATTAGGCATCTTCTCAAATAACAAAGCCTTACAACTCGCATAAAAATGCACAATTCCACGTCTTGTCAGGCAATTTTAAGCCTGACGTCTCTCTTTGAAACATGTTATGATGTAAATCTTATGATTTATTTATAATGTTATAAAGTAATTTGGATATTCACTATACGTAAAGTTAATTAGTATTTTAATTGATTTATTACTTTGTATCCACCGAATAACCAAGTTTTTAATGTTCGAAGTCAAGCAAATTCGTTTCTGCCTGACGACTTGCTGCTGTGCCGAATATATGTTATTATCTTGAATTACTAAACATTTTAAAGCAATATTTGCATATCATACTGACAGTTGGGTATTTGTATATATTCTACTTTTGCATAGTACAGTAAATTTTAGGAAATTTAATACACAACATATGGAAAGTGTTCATTTTATATAAAATCTGTCACATCTGCGTCGAAACAGAGCTATTAGTATGACGTCACGTGGTGACGTCAACGCGTTGCATGCGAGGTGATACGACATTTTGAATGATGAAATCTCGTGCGATGAAGATAGTTTAAACCAGGCTGAAAACCTTTACGCAAAAATAGATTACTTTTTATTTATGTTTTATATTTGCTGCTTTGAAGAATTACTGAGCAATGCTGAAAAACTATTTGATGTTTTACAGTGCAGGATAGTGGACATGGAATTTGCAAAAAAGAAAATTAATGATTTTATTGGTTTTCTGGAAGGAAAAATCAATGACAAAAGTTATAATGAAATTCTTAAAAAGACACGTGACATAGTAAGTTGTCCGACCATTCTTCCCCCTACTAAGAGACTCGGAGGAAAAGTGACAGACTTTAAAGAAATTTACTTTAGCATTCTGAATACCTCTGTGCCTTGAAGGAACGATTTGAATGCATTCAGTTCTCATTTTTTGAGCTGTTGAATTCATTAATGTATGCAGTATATAAAGAAAATTTGGTACTTTCCTGGGACCTTTTCCAGTTTGTGTACCGTTTTTCATATAATTTATTTTTGCTTTATAAGGCTAACTAACGAAAATATCATGACCTAACCTAACCAATCGTCAAGGGCGTACAGTTAACCTAACGATTGGTTGGTTAGGTCGTGATATTTTCGTTAGTTAGACTTATAAGCCTAACTAAAGAGATTGATATTATCACTCATTTTTGATCTGAAAAGAAGCAAAATAAATTATAAACTGGAAAAGGTCCCTTTCCTGTTAACGGGAATACCCTAAAAAAGTTTTAGTTTTTTATGTATTTTTGCTCTCGTCATTTTCGTTTAAACTAACGAAAATATCACAACTTAACCAATTATCAAAGGCGTACAGTTGACCTATCCGGGCATTTTCCGTTATATTAATCTGTTAGGTTAATTCAATGCCCGGTTAGGTCAATTGAATGCCCGGTTAGGTCAACTGTACGCCCTTGATGATTGGTTAGGTTAAGTTGTGATATTTTCGTTAGTTTAAACGAAAATGAAGAGAGCAAAAATACATAACAAACAGTAAAACGTTTTTTAGGGTATTCCCGTTAACAGGAAAGTACCGAAAATTTCCCCAAAACTTGAAAGAAGCACTTGAATATAAGTAAAGTAATCTATTTAACGTAAAAGCTTTAACGTCAGAATTGAAATACATCTATCAGGACTCCGATTTTTGTCAGTGCAAACATGCAAAAGAAATTTTGGAGCAAGTGTAGTTTATAGGTCAAAGTTGGGGAACGTAAACTACACTAGGATCTTTAGGAGACATTTTTTAAATGAATCCATCAAATAAAAAGTTAAAACTAACGAAAATATTACGACTTAACCTAACCAATCGTCAATCGTCAGTCGTAATATTTTCGTTAGTTTTAACGTTTTATTTGATTAGGTACGCGCGGACAAAGTTGGGGAACGCAAACTAAACTAGGATAATGTAGGGAAACGTAAACTACACTAGGCACCACAGGGGGGACGTAAACCACACTCGCTCCGAAATTTTCAAGCTTTGTCTTGACCTTGGACTTACAACAGCCTTATCTGAAATGATCAAATTAATTCTGGTCCTTTTGACAATCCCTGTAACCAGTGTGTCAACGGAAAGAAGTTTTTCAACGCTTAACAGAATAAAGACGTACCTACGGAATACCATGTCAGAGGAAAGCTGTCTAGTTTAGCAAGAATTGCCGCAGAGAAAATAATTGTAAAATCGCTAAGAGAAGAATAAAACGTTGCACGACAAAGTAATTGAAGATTTGCATTAAAACCAAGATGAATAGAGTTCATGTATAAATAAATAAGGTAAAGGCGATGTTTATTTCCTAAATTTATGCCAGTTAAAAAATATCTAATTATCATACATAAAATATCACAGTGAAACAAGTATGAAATTATACAGTAATATATATATATATATCTATATATATAATAATATATATATATATATATATGCTTGAAAGGTTTGAGCCTGAGTACCACAAAATCCTGGTCGTCGCCCCTGATATATATAAGAAAATTTTAAAACTATTAAATTATTATCTTCTTAATTATTAGCTTTGGCAGATCATTTGTGATCCCACTGAATGCAGTATAAAAGTCACATTTTAAAGTAAATCCAATGAGTACAATTAAATAAATTTTGAGGAGTGCCAAATTGAGTTTCTGGTTTCAGAGTCACCGCAAATGTTTCTTTAGTTAAAG